>JAVJGJ010000014.1:5831061-5867868 GCA_035590215.1 Microhierax caerulescens | reverse complement strand
TATTCTATTCTCATGAAGCCCCTCATGCTCCTGTCAGTGCTCTTCTGCCTCCTCATCTCTCTGGCCATGCTAGCATCACCCTGCCTATACCACTCCTTTCTCCTGCTGTCATCCATCCCTGCACCCATTAGGAAACTAATGATGCTGAACTGTTGCAAGATTTAAATTGTATGTGTTAAATAATGTCTTGCACATACACCAAATGAGATACAGAGAGAAACTGGGAATAACTGGCTGTTATTTAAATGAGGCAAAGTCCTATGGGCAATAAATCTCTGAACGTGTAAGCTGAGATCATGCAAATGCACACATTTGTGGAAGCTGAGCTGAAGTTTACGTTATACATTATTTCTATGATTTGAGGTTGCAATTTAAACCTCAATATATTTTTAATATATAAGAAGGAAAAATGGAGTGTGAAGCAAAAGCAAACTACTGCTTTTTTCATAATACAGCCTATATTCTTATTAAAGGTGTAGTACCCAAGAATGCTTCAGACAAGGTGCGATTTATTTTGAACATGTGTGCACACACACACATACATGCATAGATTTGTATAAGTTATATGAAACAATGTTGTTAAGACACCTGTTTTTTTCTTCTTTTTCTTTATATGGGCAAGGTGGTACAGAAAAGAAATAAAACCGAAGTTTAACTCTAGAGAAGAAAAGCAACGTGAAGATAACTTAGTGATGTAGATATGTATATGTATGTATATGAATGTATAATTAACATAATAGTTACCTAAATATCAGCCTTACACAACTGCATCTCTTGAAGCATCTTTAAAAGGTACTTAGTGCTGTGAAATGGCACACTTTGGACCTGCTTTTCTTCAGAATTAGGATTTGATTGCACTGCAACGTTCAGTAAAGATGTGACAATTTAAAAGTGTTTTAAATTCCAGCGATGACAGAGCGTAAGTGGTTTCTCCAGGCTGGCTGCAACCTGGGAAAAGTGTGGCACGCTTTTGGTTTTTAGTGGTGCATATTGTTCAGTGAGAGGTCTAAGCTGGAGTTTAATGCAGCTGGGATTAAACACCTACTTCATTTAAGAATTTAAATAGCTTAGCCAAAACGCGGTTACAAGATTCAGTACAGGGCACCTCCTGACATTTGCTTGCTTGTATTGGGTTAAATCACGGCTGCTCCTTCATATTTCCAAACATCAGTGTAATGTAATAAAGCCATGATTTTTTTCCTACTTTTCCATCAGTGTGTGAAGTGGGGTACCCTTTGTCACAGTATCATAAGAAAAAGTGAGAAGAGTTTTAGTACGCTTGAGAAAACTGTTCTTTCTATGCTTTTTCCTTTAAAAATAGAAGCATTTATGTGAAAATGGCCCAATAATTTTTAGTGAGTGGAGTTTTTACTCTCATAGGATTCTCTACAGTCAAAGACCTTTCATATTTATTTCTTTCTTTCCTCTGGTGACAATTCTTAGCTTTTCCCCGTGTTCTTCTGTTGCAGCTGTTGCATTATTTCACACCGACTCATATTAGTTTAGGACTAGAAGATCTGGCATAAATAAAGAGTTCTTTATATGTCTGTCTTACTCTTTCTTTTTCTTTACGTTAAATTTTCCCATTTTTCACTAAGGTACTGCATGTTAAATCTGTCTGTATAACAGTCAAGCTTGAATTATCTCCCAGTATATTAGGTGCTCCTACATTTTTTTTTTTTTTTTTTTTCCAATTCTTAGAAAAGGTCAGGCAGGTTTGTACCAACAAGTGCAGCGATATTATGCACTTCACAGGTGAAGAAAGGAATTCGATTTAGGTCCTTCCCCACTGTTTACTGCCATCACTGAAAACAGCATTAAAATGTGGTGGACAAATGCAGAAAAAAAAGTCATGAAAGGGCTGTGGCAAGTGAAGACAATGAAAGGACTGCCCTCTTGAGTTTTTATGTGAACAAACATGGTTCTGTTTATCTGGATGATACTAAGGGATGCTTTGGTGTCAATATGAGATGATAAGAATTTGAAGGGCTTAATACTATTTTCTAGAGATGCATGTATGGCAGTTATATTTGCATTTGGCTTCGGAGATGTTTTGTGGGGTGTTTCCCCTACCTTTTTAGGAATTGGCTATTCCTCATTACACTTACATAGTCAAAACAACTGAGTTGCAACTGTTCGGGTTTTTTGCAAAAGTAATTGCATAGATTTGATGCTTAAAATATATCATTATATGTCTGACTTCATGTAACACAGGATTAAAAGTTTTATGATCCATAGAATTGATCTTTCCTAGTAATAGAAATAAAAAAATGATCAGCACTGAAAGTTCATGGCTGAATTAGAGTATTTGATATATGCACAGAAGTTAGGCTTGAATGCAAGTATTTAAAGCAGTTTTGCTTTTCTTGCTTTCTTTGCATGACACAAGTACAAGGAAACAACTTTTTTTGCAATGATACTGTGGGTCCAGTCTCATAACACACACTTCAGCTGTGCTCTCCGCTAAGGGAAGCTGAAGTTGGTGCACTTCAGCGTCCAGGCAGTTCCTCCTCCTGGTCCTCTACAGACCTTGGCTTTTCCTTCTGTACCAGTCCCCTATAGCCCAGCTGTTGTTGTGTCCCCCGGTCCAACCAGCAGCAGCCCTGAGCAGATGTCCCCAGTACGTACATATGTATACACACACACACACACACAAAACCAGTACTTTACTGGCACTACATCTGGTCCAGCACAACAATATATTCACTAGTGGGCACACACCAATGGATGTCTCTTGCTGACGGCAACCAGACCTGTGGAGATGGTCGGTGGCCAGCAGGTGTGAGGCTTGGCCAGATAAGCAAATGGACCTGCAGCCTCCTTACTCTTCTTCAGCCCCATAATTCTCCCCTTCTCTGTTGTAATTCATGCCCAAAATGAGATCTAAAATGAATACACACCCTCAAAGGACTTCTGAAAGCCTGTATCATTGAAATATTGTCTCTTTTACCTTATCAACTCAGATGTGACTGGTACAATAATTCTGTTTAAAACATCTGGATTTGTATTAGCTTTTCTCTGGTTTAGGAAAGGCCAGTTATTTTCATTTTATAGTATGTCAAACACCCAGTGTTGTGAAGAATGATGTTTGAGCTGGCAGATAAATATCAGAAAAAATCTGATTCAGTGGAATTTTAAATTTTGGCTATTCATTATTCAAATACTTTGAAACTTTGTAAGGATGTACTTCATAATTACACAGGGTGTAGTAAACAGTGTTCTACCAAAGCCATTTGTTAATTCTATTGTCATTTCTTTTTAAGACCCCATGAAAGCTAAGTAAAATATTTTATAGTCTGTAATCATTAGTGTTACATGGAGATTCAGAATGTTCTTTCTTCACTATAATTCTTTCCTATTTTAAAGTAGATAAATCAAGCACATATTTTAACAAAACGATGATCATCTTAACTATAAAAGGGTTTAAAATACACATCTCAATGATTAAAGTTAATGCTTTCAAAATGATTTATATTTCTGTCATTAAAAGCCTATGCAAGCCAACACAGAGTTAAAATAAATTCCTTTATGACCAGTCACTAAATCCTTGATATACACATCATTAAAATAAAGTATGGGAGGAAATATGTGACTCCATCAGAAATTGAGGTCAATTAGTGACTCGTTATGAAAAAGCAGTGAAATTGATTTGTAACTCTGTCTCCTCAGGCTGCTGCCATTCTGTAGAGTTAATAATAAAATCTGAATTCTGACAAGGAGAGTCATTAAAGCACTTCATAGGCAAGAGTTATTCATTACTTTAAAACTTATTATCTCGAATTTATTCCCTCCTGCTAAAAAGATTTGTCATGTCCAAGAGATTAATGATTGTGAATATGAAAGAGATGGCTGACATCAGTTGTAGTGCTCTGTGTTTTCAGGTGATTTACATGCAATCTGGGTTCTTTCTGTAGTTTTAAAAAATCACTGCTCCTGAATCTCACACCTTTATTTATTAATTTTCCTTCAAGAGTGTGGCACCACAGGGCCTGTGTTACAGATTGAAAATCTCTTGCTTATACTTTATGAGGAACTTGAAATGTACCGTTTTTCAATCAGTTTTATTTCACTTGCATTTATATTTTAAAATATTCAATCTGTTTAAATTATTATTAGCTTAAATGTACCAGGAAAGCTGTCTTTTTAATCATCTAGTCTGTCTGCCCAAGAAAACATTTGCTAGGTTGGAGTACTAAGAATTAAGTGATTATTTTCATCCTGAATTGTAAAAGTGTAAACTCTGCTCAGTGTGTGCTTATGATGCCTCCCCAGTCATCTACCTAGAACAAAACTTGCAAAAGAGAAAAAAAAAAAAAAAAAAAAGGAGAGGGGAGGGAAGTCCCATTTAAACAGTAATTATCCAAAGCTCTGCAGATTTTATGAAAATCATGGATGACATCCTTACAGAGAATTGGAAAATCACTAGTCAGAAGTGCTCGGAGTTCTCTATTCTAGCCCTCTTGCTGTGTATTGAGCTGCAGCACCTGTTTTTCCTAGTAAAATAGTATCTCTCACTGAAAGTCCAGCTTTTCATTTCCATTAGGTGCCTCATCCATGTTGGATGTTTACAAGCTTCTTAATACTGCCAACTAATGATCAGTCGCTCGTTCAAGAAAGGTGAGCGGCTTTAGCAGTCCAAGTGCATTTCAATTTTGCCGTGAACTCAAGCAGTCTGGTTACAATAGCAGCACATTTCTAGTGTGACCACGTGTGTAACAGTGGACAACAAGAAAGGTTGCTTCTCTTAAAATTCCCCCGAACACACCACATGTGCATGAGAAGGTGGAGCTCACTGTTCCAACCAGTTAATCTGCATGGCATTAGCCTTTTGAGGAGTCCTTTGCGGTTGCTCTGAAGAGCCGCTTGGCTCTACTACTGGGCAGTGAACCTGGAAGAACATGGTCTGTGATTTCCAAGTGGGCTACAGCTGTGAGGTTCAAGGAAAGGGGGGAATTACTGCTCTTTAGACATAAACTTCAGCTATGCCAACTTCTTCAAAAATCTGATGTTGAAGAACACTGATACCAACCATACCAAGAAACAGATTCCAAGGCCAGAAGAAGCAGTCAGCTGCGGGGCAGAGTGCAGAGGAATTGTAGAGGAATGAAGCTGGGTTAATTAACATTGATAATGTACAGCTGTGGGCTGGCTTCAGGGGCGGTGCGTTGGTCAATGTAGATAAAGGTGCAGCTGTGGCTGGTTCTGGTAAGTAGTTAAATGGCTCTAAGGGACACGGAAGAGGAGCACTGGATGAAGAGAGACCTGGAAGAAGCAGAGGGAGAAGAGAGTGTGCCCTGGATGTAGGTAAGACAAGGAGAAAGATGCAGCAGAGGCAAGAAGTAGGGTGGACTGGCCTGAAGAGTATGAAAAATGGCACGGACGGTAGATGAACTGTTAAAACCTTGTGGGGCATTGGTGGCTGTGCTGGGGCAAGGAGTGGGAGCTACTTGTTGAAGTTAACCTGGTATGGGGTGGGAAAAGCCTTGTTGCAGCCAGCTAGTTTTGATAGTGCTGTGACACCAGAGTTCAATAGATTCAGGAGACCTGAGTGATGCAGCTGTGATGAGCAAGGAAATAGGAGCTGTTTCTGGAAGCAAGGCTTGGTAATGTGGCAAGGGAGGAGATCTAGCACTTGCTAAAGAGCTCAGGCTTGCCATAGACAATAACCCCTGAAAGCAGAGCCAGCTACAGCAACAGGCTCTATTTCTTCACCGCCCGTGCGCAGTGATGCTGTCTGTGTGCGGGTAGGTTTGCATTTCTGCATGTGCGGTCAATGGCTGAGCCATCAGAACATGGTGTTTAGTCTTGGCTCTGGTCAGTTTATCTCCCTGTGAGGGATGTGGGCAGACCTCTTTATGGGCTGCTTCCTTGGAACCAGGAAATAGCGTATGCTTGACCACTTCCACTAGCTGCCTGTAAATATTCCGTATCCCTTTGTGAAAGCTGCTGCAGGGCGTGAACAAGGTTTGAGAGAAATGGCCACCTTGTGCTACCATGCTGAGTACAGCTTCCTCTTACATCTTTTATGAAGAGTGATTTCATTTACCAATTTCCTATTTTTTTAATGTTTGTTTCAGCTCAGGATGATTTCATTAACTTTTTGCATACTACTTTACTAACTTTTTGCATGTAATTAGTCATGTGTATCCTAAGCCACTTCTAGAAAGGGAAAAGCTTGTTACCTACAATGAACACAGGAAAACTATGAAAGTCCTTTCCAATTAGAGTTGGATTTTAGTACAACAAATCCTGCTTTTAGCCCACTGGTTGTTTTATTTTTTAAGACTGTTCTAGGCATCAAGAATATTTTTTCTTTCTGTAGATGATTAATTCTGTTTAAATGAAAACTTATTCTAGATGATCCAAGTGTAGTAACACGTTTTTGTTCTGTTTTTCAGTATGATGGATTTAGGTTGTATGTATGTGAGTTTTTTGTTTTGTGAATGTGATTTCTATATAATTTCTGAATCTTGGACTTAATGTGGAGCAATCTCTGTGAAAGTATAGTAAATATGTTCATGTCACATAGGATTGCTGTTTCATTATTCTTCTGCAGCAACTTTTCCTCTTACCCTGGTCACCCAGACAAAACAACACCTCATGACTGAAAATATACTATCCTGTGTTGTATATAGAAGAGGCAAGTGGCATACTTAAATAGCCCACCAGTTTTCAGTTTCAGTGACAGAGAATAGTTTTTCTATAGCTCTACCTGGATGATCCTAGCATGGAAGATTTCTTTTCAATTTTTCACATCCAGAGTGCCTTCTTCCTTTGAAGAAGAGAAACCTTATTCTTAAAATATTAGCCCCTGTACTACCCTGAACCTTACTTCTTCAGAAGTGAGATGATGCTCAAAAGCAGTAACTTTCCTATGCTGCCAGTAAATCTGTACACCACAGATTTACTCAGAACATCTTGGAAACAACATGACCTGGAGGTATTGCCTTGCAAAGAAAGTTAGAGTAAGCAGAGTATATTGAAAATACACTGCTTGTTCCATATAAACAACTTGTGTGAATACTGCTATCTATCATTGAGGAAGTCTTTCAGTGAATTTTCTTTATTGATATAAACCAATCATTTTAAATTGCATATAGGTGTAAGAATACAATATTTTTAGAAAGAATAGTGGTTGCACTATCAGTATCTCCCACATCCTTTTTTTGTGTAGTCCGACCTCTGTCCTTTTTCTTGTGCTAATAATTGTAATGCAAAAGTTACTGTTATGTTTGTAATAAACTGAAATTGCTTACTAGAACTGGGGTAGAAGACTGCTAACCTTCACTTGTTATGATTGTCTATGGAGAAGAGACAGGCACTAAGACACAATTTTTTTAAAAAAATATTTATATGGGATTTATATACCTGGGGTTTTAAAATAAACACTTTTCAGGTCTTCAGGTCAGACCTGTGCAGAGAAAGAACAGAGAATATATTTATCATATATTGGCCTGTAACTATGATGTGGATGAAATTAAAGTGACAACAATCCTAGTAGAAGTCAATTATTTGCTTCTTCATTTAGTTTTGTGGTAAATATAGCACTTAAATGGGAGTTTCTCTATTCATTTGTACCATTTTATTAACTATCAAATCCAACTGCTTAATTTGTGGTATTGTTTCAGCTGAATAATTTTTAATTAGTTAGACTTCTTATAATCATCTCCTTTAACATTTTGGTTAATCAATTTCCAAATATCTGGGAAAGTAGCGAGAAGGAAATGGAAAAGAAAGAACACAATTAATTTTGTTTAGCTTCAGTATCCTCTAGAAGTATCAAATGGAGAAAGTGTCCTTCAGTAGCCCATTCACCTTCAGAAAAGGGCTATCATATCTATATTCTGATATGGTGCTGATTCTAATCAGTAGATTCTATTATAGGCCTTTAAGCAAAAAAGAAAGTGCTGATGAAGGCCATAAAAATAAATGAGGCTTATTGCTTCTTGACATCTTTAGCACTTTCTGAGGTTTCCTGAGTGAGCAGGGGTAGCAGACAATAGCTGGGAGATTGTGTGTAAGATAATGAGAAAAATAAATGCACCCTCGGAAGCAGCCAGCAGGAACTATGGCTAACATTCATTACTCGGGGTCTAGGCTGCTCCCAGTATGATGTTATTAATTTGTGGAATGAGCTAAGAGGTGTGAAAGAAAGCTGGTGTTTGCTCCTAACCTTCCTGACCAGCATTTTGAATATTAGCGGAGAGGTCAAATGCATTATCTCCTTGAAATTGTCTCTCTCTCTCTCCCTCTTTTCTTCGGTGAGAAGTGAAGCAAAACATACTGCTTTAGGGGAAAGGGATGTGGGAAGCACCTGCTGCCCTTGCTTTGGTGAAAGAAAAAGAATAATTAGGACTGAGTGGAAAATAGGTGGTGATGAGGGTGTGTTTTAGGGATAATATGGGGAGGGAATGTTCTTCAAATTCAAAAGGCAATCTCTGTTCCCTTTTCGGGACAGTTTTGAGCATGAGAGTTTAATTGTGTGATATATGAGAGTGCATTTAGTATTTGAATGCTCAGATAGCAAATTCCAGTTTTTGTATTCACCAGGTGTAATCTGTATCATACTATTTCAGTGTGTGTCAGTATTCTTCTTTTCTTGGGATATAGATCAGCCTTACAACTTAGTGGGATTTGCACTTCCACAGTACTGAAGGCCAGGTTCCCTGCAGGTTGTGTATGTGCTGTGTGTATGCATGACTCTTTCTGCCTACTGCGGAGTTTATGTAGTTATCTAGTTATTTTTGAGTTAAATAACCAGAAATAGGTCCAGACTATGATTACTTACATAGCAAGTGAGCACAGTCTTAATCACAAATGGGACTATTTTGGAGGAAAACATATGATTTGCAATTAAAGTGACACTAACTATGCATGTAGGTCATCTGGTGTAACAGCAGCATGAGCTATGTTATGGAATTTAGTAGGCAACTCGGTGAACAGGAATTCTACACCAAAAACATTTTAGCTCCCTCTTGTAACAGACCTTACAGAGAAACACACATTTAGTCTGAAGTATTGTAGGTAGCTCTGCTGGCTTCACTGGAATGTTTAAATGTTTATCTTTAAAAAAGGGTTTTTTATCGTAAACTTACAATCTGATCAAGGCAATTTCACAATTAGAATAAAAGAAAATTAATTAGATTATTTACTTTCTGTTGCTTATTCACTTCACTATACTTGAATATATGAAATAGGTGTAGATGTGGCAAGGCAAAGTGCTTCCTTTCCTGTTACGTTTTGTACCTCTTGATCTGGAAATTCCTGTTGGGAATGTTAACGGTGCATACAATAAACTGGGGCAAAATGTTAATGTGTCAACCTTACAAAGTAATGGTCTTGAGAACGTAAAAGAAATCCAGTCCCTTTGCTCACACATCTAAGACTGATTCTGTTGAATTGACATTAGTCTCTCTTCTGAAACGGGGAAAGTGCAGCAGGAAGGTTTTTTGTCTTTGTTCAAACAATTTGTGACTATTTTGGTATGTTTATTTTGCTGAGCTGTGGAAAAAGTGTGGATAGGCTCTCAAGCTGGAATACAAAATTATTAGGAAGCAGTGAAAGCTAAGACCAACCAGAACATTTGAGAAAGAAACCCACTTTTCTCATGAAGTTTTCTTTAACTTTTTTTCTTTATAAAGCAGTCAGATATGGAGATCTGCTAATCTGCAAGTAAAGTTTTCAGGAGGCACAAAATCTCTTCTCCTGTTTCCTTTTGCATAGGAAAGCTTAACCATGTCTTCAGCATCTTTCCAAATTCTTTCTTGGCCTTTCTTTCATGCTTCCCCAGAACTTAGGCTGGAAGCCACTATTGAATCAGTTTTACTTCTGAAATATCATATATTTGCAGACTGAGTCCATGGACTTCTTTAATTACATCTTTTTCCATAACATAATAATGCTAAGAAAATATGAAGCCAGCAAGCCACCAATTCAGTCCTTTTGAAGGAAAAATGACTGTATAGAAAAAAGAGAAGCAATGCAATATGAACTTATTTGGGGTAAAATAACACACTAGATGACTTACTGAACTTAATAAGCAAAAAAAAAATACTGCTAAATGCAGAAAAGAATATGGCATGGGAGCACATCTTACACTCTTTTGTAAGATCAAGGTGATAATGCTTGGTGCAGAAACTATAAAAGCAGGGAGCTGAGCGCAAGCTCAGCTGAAGGGGAAGCATTAGCCTAGAAAGAGGATGCTACTGAAATTTTTCAAAAATCAATTTTCGAAACAGTTGAGTAACTTTTTTTTATTTATGATCTTGGCATAGAAGTAGAAGTTGGTAAGCATCATTTGGAGGACAGAAAAGTATTGCTGCTTCATAGTGAAAGAACTAAATGATCTTGAGAGTAGGAGTAATAGGAACAGGATGAAATTCTTAAAGTGCAAGGGATGGTACAAAATAAACTCAGCAGCTTAGTTTCAAACCTTCCACTATCATCTAGGAATACATTAGGTAGAAAGAGCTAGAAGAGAAGGGTTTTGGTCACAGGAGTTAATCAATGAAAAACTATTGTTTCAGTATGATCCAACTGTAAAAGTTTAAGATGCCTCTAGAACATGTAATTCTTAACAGAGGTTGTACAAGACTCTAAGGAGATTTCATCTCAAGTACAGAGTACAATTCTGGTGATGTGTTCAAGGAAGAAGTGTTAAATTAGAAGTAGATTTTGTGTTTTCATCAGTGCAATGTTCAAACATTTGAACAATGGCTCAGAGCTCCATGGGATCTTCATCGTTGAGGTATTCAAAGCATGACTAGACCAACTCCCAGGCAAGCTGCTCTCATTGACCCTGATCAGGAGTTGTGTTAAATGACCTCTAGATATTCTCTCCAACCTTAACTTTTCTATTATTCTATGATTCCAACTACATCTTCAGAAAATGATTTTTCTGGCAGTCTAGAGACACTAAGTGGCATAAACCACAACAGCTTTTCACGTTAAAGCCTGATATGTGTATGAATGGTGTTGTATGGTTTCTGGATGTAGGAGCAGGGGACTAGCTTGGACGTGTTCCCCTCAGTTCCTGCTCTGAAGTTTCTGTGATGGTTGAGGAATTCATAATGTCAAAGATATCAGCAGGCCCTAGCAAACAAAGTGCCCTGCAACAAAAATGCTTGGGATTTTGGACATTTTGATCAGGAAGATCTTCCTGATCCTAAATCAGGCTGTTATATGGTAATTTCCTAAAATATACAACAGTGTGTATTCTTCTTATTTTTTTTAAATACAAATGTCATGTGATATTATCCAAAAGCCTCAGAACATTAAAATGATTTATTTACTCAACAAGGTCTCTAACTGATTCAACAAAACCTCTCCTCTGTGAAAGATGTTGTTTATAATGCAAACAAGCATTAAGAATTTTTTTAAACCTTTAGTTTCTTATTGGTAGAATCATGAATTAGGTGCTTTTATTCACTGTATTGATACCAGTTAAACAAGTTCATAGTTGCCTGTTATAACTACCTCGTCTGGAGAGAATTATATTGATAATTACCAGTCCCTGGAGGTATTTCCAGATTACCAGTCTAGCAATTAAAATTTATCAATATGCTGTTATGAATGAACAACTCTATTTCAGGAATCTCCTTCAAATAGTTCTCTTAGGACTCTTGCTTATAAGTCAGCTGATTGTGTTAAAAATATTTATGCCCTTTTCTCAGAAATAAGAAACTTTTTTATCCTTCAATAGATAACATTTCTTCCCTATTTTGTTACAGAAAATAAGCAAAGAAATTTCCATCTTTTTGTTGTTTATGACAGATTTTTCAACAGCATCTCCTCTTGTACCTCATCTTCCTTTTAGACAAAGGTGCCATCTTTTGACAGACACTGGTAGAAAAAAAAACCCATTAAAAAATGAGTAGATAAATGAAAATAATAGGATGAAAATGATGGCAACAATGACTTTTTCTTTGAGGTACCTAAAATTTATGGTCATCAAAGAGCTGACTGTACAGTGTATCCAGTGTCATATGAGAACAGAAATATATTAACATAATTTTAGCTAATTTGCACATTCAGTATATTAAATTTTCCATTAATAGTTTCATAATATTGCTATCTGAAAGAACCATTAGATTAGCATCAAAAGAGGCAAGATATTAAGTGTACATTTCCCCAAGAATATTACACTGACACAGTATTATTTATATTTCTGCTCTTTTTTTAAGTGAATTAAGAAAGTAGACTCCATGCCTGAACGTACCATGCGAAGAGTAAAGACGCTAACTGAAACGCTGAAGCCACATCAGCCCTAGTACTAAACTGTTAGCTCTCTGTGATGTAGGGATGCCTAACCAGCCTGCCCAAGGCAATGCTAAGGCATTAATCACAGAATAAGATGCACCAGCAACCATTTCTGAAAGCAATCTGGAAAAAACTACAAAACAAACCTGCACTAAATTTCTCTCCCTTCCTCCTAGCTAGTCTTCCTCTGTACTTACATACATCCCAAGGTCGTCCTGGCATCCCTTATAGTTATATGAGTTCATAGGACAGTCCAAGCTGAAATTATCTTCAGGTCATCTAGTCCAGTCTCCTCCTCACGTCATGCAATGCATGCGAATGCATGCAATGAAATCCCACCCATATGTGTTCCAGCAGTACTTTCAGACTATTTCAAACATTTTGAACTTTCCTAAAAGAACAGCTCAGAGGAGATCCAGGTCCAAATGTTACATACTGTGGATGTGGCTACTCTATGCAACAGGTCTTATGGCTAAAAGAGTCCCTGCCCTAAACAACTTAGCACTATCCTATACTTTTATATATGTATTGGTAGGGTAAGACAGCTGGTTTAAGATTTTATTTTTTTTTTTTAATCGTGGATTTTAAGGGGGGAAAAAACTTTTCTAAGTGGAAAGGTCAAGCTTTCCAAGTTTGGTAGGGGCACTGTGTATAACTTTTGCATGCAGTTTTTTCTTGGTCACATTTATATGTGTTTCTGTTTCAATCATAATCAGATTTCCTGACTCTTACTGGATATAATGTACCTCTCACTTGTAATATCTATCCCAGCACTTTGCACACATAGGGCCAATTAATCCAGGCAAAATACTCAGAGGCCATGTCAATATATAGGCAGGCCAGATAGGAACTAACCGTATTTCTATTTTTCTAACATACAGCCATAATTTATTTTGAAAGCCAATTCTTTTTATAAATTGCACACAGCATGAAAAGTTCAGCTAAATCCTGTCCTCAGAGAACAATCTGAGCAGCCAGCCTGTGCAATGGAAAATGCTTCATGAATTCATACCCAGGGGCTGTAGAGGGAAAACAGATATGGCTATGTCCATAACTTCAGTCTCATGAGGGAATAGATGGTGGATCAAATAGATGTGGATGCAGAAAATCTCCATGTACACAGCTGACACTTCCCATCACCTGCAAAGATCCAGACCATGAAAAATAGGAAACTCTCTGTAACAGTTTCCATGTGCAGGCTGTAATGCAAATCACTGTTTTTATATCTGCATGTCCACAGCAGGCTGCTTTTTCTGCTTTAAATAAGTAGCTGACTAAATATATATCTGTATGGGGAACTAGCCAATCCCACCTAAAATGATATAAAATGGAATGTAAGTAAAGCTAGGAAATTTCTAGGTTGACTAAATATTACTTGGTTCTTTCTTTAGCACATAACCCCCTCCAGATAAGTCATATAAATGTACTAAAATTCTGAATAAAGAATATATGTGTATACTGCCTATATATATTGTATTATATTATTTATATATAACATTGTGTTTCTGTACGTATTAGTGCATGCACATGATAATTGTTTTAAAGGTATGTTTCAGATAGTCAGAATTCAGAAGTATAGCGTTGGCATCATAATATTAATGAGTATTTTCCTAGAGGTTTTTTATATTAACTTTTTATATGATGTAGTTTGAGCATATGTCTAGACATCAGATTGAAGCACGCAGTTCTGAACTGAGTACGGATTGTTTTATTAGGGATCAAGAAGCAGCACAAAGTGATAAAAATATTAACCTGGGTGTGTTAGACAGCTAGCCCTAGGACCAGAGAAGGGACAGCCACGTTGGCGTGGGGCAGCATGCGCCAAGGAACTCTGGCCTTTGAGCCCTATTTAGTGTCCCAGGTGTACTAGCCTACTGGGTGGCTGTGCTGCCACTGGTCCTGGACCAGTGGGCCCAGTGGGCTACACTTTGCAATGTATGCTTTAGAAGTCCTAAATACAGTCATTGTGCTGTGTTCACAGAGGGCTACCTTATACCGTATGTCTAGAGAAAAGGGTGAGGTTAAGCTTTATCCCAGGAATAATATCAAATTATGCTGCATCTCAGAGGGACAGATCGTCTTGACATCCACATGGTGGTTGACAAACTGGAGAAGAATTGCCACAGGAAAGTACAAACCTCCCTTCCAACCAGTCATCCATACTGTCCAGCCCAGGCGAGATGGTGCCGTAGACTTTTTTTCTTTCCCACTTCCCTTCAGGGGAGGGTTTGGAGTTTGCTTTTTGCTGTAGTTACAGCCACAACCAAAGAAGCACTACCATGCAGAAGGGTTGGGGAAGCCATCGTTAAGCCTGCAATGACCGATACATTTTGTATTTCTGACATGCATGAAATAGAAGGTGTTTTGTGCAATTTCTTCCAAGACACTAGGGGAGGCAGTTTTATTTGTTAAACAAGAAACTGGTGTTCTAGGTGTCAGAAAGCAACAAGGCTCTAACTGTTCTCAGTACTTAATAGTCCCAATATAAGCTCATTTTCTGTATTTATAGAAAAAAAACAACAACCAAAAAAACAACCAAAACCCACCCTGGTTGCTTGGCCATTAGCTAATTGTCCTTTTGTGTACCTCTGCATCATTTCATCCCACTTAATCTCGAGATGGTGGGTGCCAGGACATTTTCTAAATGGCTCTTTTGTTCTTTGAATTCATTGCCTGCCTCTTATCAGCACCTGATAGAAGGCTGAGAGAAAAAAAGAAGCCGTTGTTCTCCCTCTTTGCTAATTATTTAACATTTATAGCATTTAATTTGTACATCTTCTGTGAACAATACTCTGTGCATGTCTGTTGTATTAATAATGTCCATTTCCCTTACAGGAAAACTTTGACATGTTTTATATGATTCTATAAAACACACAATACTGAACAGTAAGTAGGCTCCACAGGAAAATATTTGTTAATGATTTGTTGTAATGATGCTGTTAAACGTCAGGAAAAAAATCCCAATTAATATTGAAAACAGAAGAATAATTTAGATCAATGTTGCAAGGATTAGAGGCTTTTACTCACTGTAGGCCTCGCACATGGTCATGCTTTGTAATAGTTTGCACTAAGTCTATACTATGTAGTCATTATGAACCTAATGCAACTTGTGTTAAAACTCATTAAAATGTTGCTCATGAACCAAACTACTAAAATCAGTTAATAAAGAATACAACAGATTCATATTAAAATCAGATAAATCAGTCTAATATAAAATTAACTAAATGAAACTGATAAAAAGCTCCCAGTTTTCTTCTGGTCTGTTCTACCCTTCCATTTCTGGTCTGGAAGCTTGCTAATGCCACTTGAAGGGTTGTCACTCAGGCAACTTCTCCCACCTTGACTCTGCTAATATTTCTGATTGTGTCCATCCTTAAAACTGGAAGACAACAATAGACAAAAATGCTCTTCATTCTAGTAATCTAGAGCAATATTGGATTTAAATATTAAGTGTGGTAAAATACTTAAAGCAATTGGTGAGTAAATAATTAAAAAACTCTGTACGTATTTGAAAACAAAGGGAATGAAAGTTGTTCACAAGCTCTTCTGTGCCTCTGCTTTTGATTTCACAGCAAGGCTGGCTGAGATTGTTGCACTTCACCTGAGCTTTTGTATGGATTTCTGTAAAAGAAACTCTATCGAGCAAGCAAAATGCAACTTCCCACGTGGCTGAACACAGGCTGATGTGTCTGTACATGAGACATGGAAGGCATGCACCTCAAGACAATAGAAACTCTGTTCAGGTGCTGCACAGACACTCGTGGAGAGAATATTGCTTAAAAAACCCTAACGTGTTGGGATTTTTGCACAGGATAGTGCCTGCGTGAGGAATAATACCTCTTCAAGAGGGTGGTCAGTCACTGTCTGGGTGGTGATATGAGGCTCTGTTGCAAGTGTCTTTGTGGTGGTATCTCCAGCAGGTTTGGACAAGACCCCAGTTCTGCTGAATTCCCATATCCAACTGGCCTGAGGTCCTGTGCGATCATTTTATCACATGCCCAATCCATTGCTGCTGGTTAACCTGTCTACCAACCAGGTTCTAAGCATCTTAACTATGCACAAGAGACTTTCCTGCATGACGATTTTTGCATATTTTTCAAGTTCCTACTGAGTATTCACACGCATCTTATCTAAGTACAGGTTGGTTAGCTCCAGAGTAGGAAGACCCTGGGGAGTCTCTGGGATGGCAGTTCCTTCACCTGGTGTATGAAACAACACACTGGGAAGAAAACTGGTTGAGGCACAGACATGACTGATGATCTTACCTACGTAATTTTGATTCTATGAGTTGCCAAGAGGGTTTGTTGTAACTGCCCAAAGTTCTCACTGTGAGAGCTCCTGGAACAGTTAGTCACATGCTCTGTGAAGACAGTGGCTAAAGGTTTGGTCCAGCATCTAAATTGCTCCTTGTGCCACCAGTGAGATAACTGCTTCTTTGCACAGGCATAGCCCCCATATGCAGTTACACCACAGTTATAACTATAGGATTAACTTGAATTTCAGTCTTGTATCTCATAACTTCAACTCCACACCAACAGGGGTGGTCAGGAGTACTTTTAATGAAAATTTTTCACTTAAAAATAACAACTTGCCAAAAGTGTTTGCAAACACTAGAAATGTGTTTCTCCTTTTTTGTTCTTACTGTATTTGTCCTACATGCTAACTTAGGAGTAGAGAAAAGTCCATCTAGAAGAGAGTCACTGACTTCAGGAGAAGCTGGAATGCATCCATAATTATTATAAGCTTGTATTCACACTTTACTTTGGCCACAATAATTAGATAAGCAAATTCTGGAGCTGATCCAGGCTAAGTCTGCAGTCAGTAATAGACCATTAAGATTTGGTTTATTTGTGCATTAGATAAAGTGACTGGACCTTCAAACTAAATCAGAGGGCTTTGGCTTCTGAGAAATCCCAGTTACATGCACATCAGCAGATGTTTAAAGCTAGAGTCAATATTTAAGGAACTGGCATTCATTCCTAACTTGGAATATATTTTTGTTCTGCTGAGGTGTATTATTCAGAACTCACTTTTGCACCCTTAATGTAAAAATGATTCAATTTCCTTACTGTCTGGTGTGTTAGAGGTAAATGCATTGAAAGCTGGTGGGGTTTAGAGTCTGCAGATGCAAATATACAGGCTGGATTCACGCAACTGAACAGATTCTTCTAGTGTGATGTGCCTGCTTTTCAGTAAAGGGGTGCTTTGTTGCTAGTCCTTTCTGAACACCTCAAATCCATGGCCATGGATTTTCTATATAAAATATAAATCATAAATCTTAGTGAGAAAGTCAAAATTAGAGTTGTAAAATTAAGCTGTAGTGATATAAAGTACAACTTAGAACTTTTTTTGGTGTGTTCAACTTCTTTGTTTTCATTTGGTTATATAAATATGAGATTTATAAAATGACTTGTGTTCTTCTGGCTTTTTAGAAGTGCAAATAGCACATGGACATTTGAGAAGTTCATTCCAAAAACAGATACTAAGTTGTGGTTTGTTTTGGAGTAGGTTTTTTTTCTGTTTAATTTCATTCACACAAGCATGACCTGAAGACAGTTTAATACCAAAGTAAACTGCTACAACAAAACAGCTTACGTTCAGTGTAGGGATTTGCTGGTTTTGTTTGAATCTTTATGTCCAAATAATTCTCTTAATTTTACTTGATAGTCCGCCTCTATGGTGAACTAAATAGACTGTACAAACTATACAGAATTTGTGTCATTCACCTTTTAGAATTATTTTCTTTTTGCTACATTAAAAACAAATGATTTTATGCTCTGCTTTTTTAAACATTTGCTCCCACAGGCATTAACTGTGGCAGAACAGTAGTAAGGCAGCAGAAATGCTCTGATTAATTTGTGTATGCACTGAGAGAGACCTTGGTTATAACACTGTGAATTAGACCCCTAGCTCGTTGTGCTGCATGCACAACTATCATGCTGTGAACCAAAGTGGAGGTCTGTATGAGGACCCTAAACATGGTTTTCTTTCATGGAGCCTGATTGCGTTTTGCTTTGTAGTGCAGGTTTCAAGTGGAGTGAGAAAGGCACAGTGCATGTGAGGGTGGTGTATTACGTTAAGGGTTCATGTAACCCGTTATTACATCTGATGTAAGAAATTTGAGTGCATGGTTCCTCTGCCATGTTAAGGTGCTCCACATGTGTGTAGGCACATTGCCCCATGCCAAACCCCGCTCTGATCTCAGCAAGGCTCTGGCAGTCAGCTCTGGGACACCCTGACGTGGCACAGTAGTCCCAGGGACTCACACCTCTCCCTCTGATATCCATCTCTCTTGGCTCTGTCAGCAGCCAGGCTCGTGCGCTCTGGGGAGGGCAGATGTGGCAGCTCTATCCACCTGCACTGGTCACTGTAACGTGCTCCTTTAGTCAAGAGGGAGAGGAAGGCATTGGTAGCATCCAGCTCCTGTGACGCGTTTCAGAGGTCTGCCACAGAAAACAGCAAGCTCTCTTTACCTGTATGATCAGCAGAGATCAGTTGGTCTCTTCTTAGAAGTCTTTAGGTGCTTAAATGGACCTCATCTATCATGAGGGCCTCTTAATTGTACTGGCTGAGGTCAGTGAAAGACTATATCCTATTAAAACCGAAGCTTGATGTTCTAGTTGTAGCAACACAGACTTCCTACTCCTGCCTAAGCACCAAAACCAGACAGCTCCCTCACGCTTGAAAGGATATTTTGAAATTTATTTGCAAGTGCTTTTTCACTGTTTCGAAGCAGCCTGGCTCAGAGTACAAAATGACAATTCAAAAAGCGCATTGTATGTTATAAACAGCCCTGCCCTACATACAGCAAGTCCCTTCCATTTGTGAAGGAACAAAACTTTATACTCGCTCCATTAAAGCCTATGTTGATTTACAGCACCCTTTGATCAGATGATCAAAACCTGCTTTAACGTCGCTCACGGAACAACCTGACTCCTCACCCATGTATCATTCATAGCTGGCACAGATACTAAGCATCTCGACGCTTGCTAGAGTTGTGTTTCAGCCTTTGGCATCAAGGATCATTGCTGTGGTTCAAGTGCTTGCTGTCTGCAGTAAACAACAATAAAGATAATATGAGTTTTCTTGGGATGGATTGTGTCAGCTTGGCCTAGGCATGAGGACTGTGTTTTGTTTTGGGTTGTTTTTTGTTTTTTTTAACCCTTGGTGCTAATTGAAAGAGAAATTAATTTGAGTCTGAGGAGATAGGTGTGTAAGGCTTGCTGAAATTACAGGCTGGCTGCTGGATTAGCAGAGGTAGACATGGGAGTTTAACAATCGTGGGGTTTATTGCACAGAAGAGGAGCAATTAAAACAAAAGAAAGGAGTGTATAGAACAGGCAAGACTAGAATATAGTAAAATAATTTAAATTGTGAGGGTTTTTAAACAAATCCAGTGCATTAAATTCCAGGCATGGAAATAACTGCTGCTCTTTGTAGGGAATTGAGGAAGAATTTTTGGGTGTACTAGTCTTAAGTACACCTTAAGTACTAAGTCTTAAAATGCAGTTTTCTAATGCTTTTTGCTATATATATGTAATTTTAAAAAAAAATTTTACTTGAAATAATACATTGACCACATGTGGTCAGGAAAGTTCAGTTGTTTGGTGCAAACTGCTTCATGTGATGCTATTTAGGTGAAAGCTATTAGGTCAGTTTTATGGGATTTTGCTAAGGTGGGGATAAGCTTTGCCATTCCAGAAGGACACCAACCTTTTGAGGAATGAAAGCTTGTGTTACCTTTTAGGTCCTGACCAAATTCTGGGTATGAGACCTGTTTGTCTGGCAAAAGCAAACTTTATTAAGCTTAAACAATCTGTGGGGGTTAAATTCAGTTGATAGCAGGAATCTGGAAAATGACTGAAGGACAGAGTAGCAACATCTGAGGGTCATGGAAAGAGAGTAAGTATCTACTCCAGTTGTCAGCTGAGGAGGCTATACGTACGTGCATGTGTAGCAAGGGACATGCACTGTTGACAGACACACAAAACTGCCCACTGGCAATGAAAATGCCACCTTTTAGTGCACATTTGCTTTACATCGAGATAAAGATTGTGTCCTGGGGGAAAAAAAATAATTAAAAAAAATTGTGAATTGACATAAGGCTCTGATGTGATCAGGTTAGAGAAACCTGGTGGGTCATCAGGTGCTGGATGAACAATACACCACAGCAGAAACTACTTGAGCATTTCCTCTGAATTCACCCTGGTCTGATGATACTGCTCTGCCAACGATGGAGTTTTGAGCTAATGTGTTTTACTATGCAAAACAGAAGTTTAGTAGTATTGCACAAGCTCAGCTACCATGCTCTAGCTGATGTAGGTAGTCAATAAGTGCACTGTAGTTCAGTCTTGTCTCTCAGTCCTCTAAATACAGTGAGGGGGCTATTTTTGTGCAGCACTTCCACATTTATTGCTGTATCTCAGTTACTGTGCATTGTTTATCTGGAATTTTCTTGATGTCTTATCTGTCATACCACAAGCAATACCTGTAGCTGGGTCTGGGGCACAACTGCTGCAAGTCTGGATGGCAATTTCTCCTCAAGGGTAACCTTCAGATGAGCTTCTCTGCTAAATGGAAGAGTTTACCACTTGTCACCTCCATCTATCCCACCCCTCTGACAGTCACACCAGGAAGATACGTTGTATCTTTCCTTTGAGGACTCAGATTTTTCCAGCCAGAAGATGGCAGCCTGAATTTAGGCTTAAGTAGGGACTTCAGGTGCTGGTCCCCAGGGTGGTTTGGACTTCTGAACCGTTAGGAAATTCTTACATATATGATTCTATATTATTAGAAGATAATAAATGTAATACATTCAATAAACTAGAATTATAAAGAGAAAATAAATAGGAATAAAAGGATATTCAATCAACATAATGAAACAATAACAGGTGTAGCATTTAGTATAAAAGGATTATCAAAGATATTCCATATTTTCATAGCTGCTATTAGATGTCCATTTTAAGTTGTTGCCTTTTACCTCCTCCACCATCCTCATGTTTTATTTTAAATGTTGTGCTTAAATCTCAAGCCAAAAATCAAAAAGAAACCCACTCTCAAAACCAGCTTGATATTATCCAGTGAGGCCTGATCTCACCGTTGAATTGTAGAGGTACTGAAACTGCAAACAAATAGTTATGTGCTCAAGGTGTGATGAAAGAAAACCATGCCCACCCGGCCACATTCGTTGTTTCTCTTGTTCCCAGCACAAGTGCAGAACAGCGAGGAATGGCTGCAAGGGTCCATCTATACATACTTGGTTTGCTCTGTCACAACCTCTGCTGTTCTGGGGGCACCAAGGATGGTTTCTTCCATGACTGATCGTATGTGCACAAACACCCCCAATGGCCACTGCCAAGAGTTTTGTGGTCCTTGAGAAATTTTAGCTGATTCTTCACATAACTTGGCTTGGAGGTATGCAAATGGCTACTTGCACCTGCATTGATGACCTCCCCTGCTCCCAGCTGTGACTGTTCTTTCTGTGTCACATTTTGTCTTTGAAAAAGAGGATCTTAATGGAAACGCCTGGTTTGCAAAGTTTCTGCTGGAGCGGACACATAGAGCAGACTGAGTAGAAATGGATTGCAAAGTACAGATGGAAAATAAGCATTTTAATTAATGCTAACTTTATGTACTTGGAGGATCCACACGCTTGTAGATGTGATTCTATCCCATTTGGTCATCCAGAAGCTAATTCTGATGAATTTGCTAATTTTGCCATAGAGAATTCATAGCTGCCTCTTTTCACCCTGGTATTTTCTTGCAATTACTGTTGTTTGACAGCTGTTGTTTTCATGCAAATTTCATGATGTGGTGCGTGAATCTCTGTGAGGTGATAATAACTGTGCAGATCACGCTTAAACAATAGAGATAAGAGCAGATGATACCATCATATTTCTGAGCTGCAATTTGATTTAAAGTGTTTGCCGACTGTGGCCCTATAAACCTCACAGGCAATACTGCCCATTTCCCCTGGAGATTCACGATAATCAGTGGATGCAGATGAAAGCAAAACTGCCTTGCGTGTATTAAGTACAATCAGCTGGCACAGTGAGTAGGCTGTATTCTTGTACTTTATTTCCTCATTTCACCTAAGCAAAATGATTTTGCAGTGGTTTATGCCCACTTTACAGACACGTAAATCCCACCACGCAGATGCAAAGGAGTGGGTAAGTTGGCCGTGTGCCACGATAGCAGCTATTATATTGCTGGGATGGCTCTGCCAGCCTGCTTTCACTGTAGGACTGCTCCCAGGAGCCCCTCGAGCAGAAAAGAGGAGAAACTCAGCTTAACTGATGTGTGTATTAATTTACCGGACAAAATTAATGTAGTCTGCTTGTGGGACTGGATCTAACACATGGCAATGTGAGGCAAAACTGTACAAACGCTGTCAATGTCAGAGATAACTGCTACTGTTCCACTGCTTTTTTCATCACATTAGATGCACTGTGAAGACCACACTTTGCAATTGTTAGCCACATTTAAGTGGTGGAAAGATGTTAATAGGAAATGTAAAATGACTCATTCTTAATGAATAGATGGATATCAGATTTTTGTGGAAGGTATTAGTGATTACCCAGTTCAATCTTAATAAAATAATAATGCATAGACAGCGTTGATAAAAGCACAAAATTAGAAAAGTTCCCTGTAGCTCACACAGAGGTATGAGCAGAATGGATTAACAAGTGTCATCTTTTTCCCTAGATGACAGCTAAGTTTCAGTGGAGAATAAGCAATTTCAACAGCAGACAGTACTACACTCCAAGATCCTTCAAGATGAAAGATAATGTATCTTAGTGTTGTGCATAATGTTAGGCATAGTACTTAATCTATGGAATATTTTGGTTTTAATATACGGGAAGCAACAATAGAATAATGGATACAAAGTCACTGTGAGAGAATTGTATACGCTGTGGAGAGGAGACAATAGTTCAATGTCAGAGGTGCAGACCCCTTGGTCGTAACATAGTTTGATTAGAGCATTGTAAACTATGTTCTTACTCTAATACATCACTGCCTCTGAACTGGAGGTAAAATTCAACCAAGCCTGCTGATAGCAAATCAGCTTCAGGGAATATTAAGAGTATTGCCACTAAAAATAATCTGCAGTAAATAAAAGCATTAATTGTTCAGCTGCCTAGCGCTGTGTTACGTGATCAGGTGTGCCTATAGCCATCACTGCTCATGCACACACAAGCACACACACACACAGTTTGCTTTCTTTTATATTGCACTTCTCCAACGTGTTGGTTGATATATTTTCCTGGGTCTGCACTTCGTAAGCAGCCAGCCACCCTTTCCTCACCCAGCTGCCAAGTACCCTGTTGCTGTTGGTGAAGTCCTGGCTTGCCTTGTTGCCCCACAACTCTTGCTGAGCTGAACCAGCACTTTCAGCTTGGTGAATCAGCATAGCTGGCACTGAATTGTAATTCGTAGTGGTTGTGGGTGTTCAGCTACACTTTGTGAGGTAATTACTTTTGGAAATGCCAGTTCAGCACAGCCAGGGACAAGCTGAAAAGGAGACGCAGACTTTCCCAGCAGGGACAGCTGGGGCTGCTGATTAAGGATGGATGAATCTGTTTGGGAAAACAAATCTGTCTAAGCCACAGTTCTGCAAAACTTCCATATTAATTCCTGTGTTTGTGAAAATGTTTGTCTCCTTTCCAGGCAGAGGTCTGGGGTTTTGTTTGTTTCTTGGCTGTTGCCACCATCCCATTTTCCTCCAAGAACTATGGTCTGGTGACTGCAAAATGTTGAATTACTTGTCTGGTCACATCCATGCAGAGTTGCTAATGGTGCTGTTCTCGGATAGCATCTTTGGCAACACCACGCAGCATCTCTTTCAGGAGCAGCCGTAAATGTCATGGCACAGAGAATAATGGTATGCAGTGAACCAGCAGAGAGGTTTAGAAATTGGCAACAGCTTACTTTGTTTTCTGCTGCATATCTTTATCAGGGCTGCTATTAGTACCTTTTATCTTAGAAACAATGTAGTTGTATATTACATTTCTGAAACAGAAGGCTGCCCAGATTACGGGGAGAGGGTGATGTTAATGTTGTAATGAAGAAAAATAACAAGGAGCAGAGAGGCTGTGTATAAAGTCATTCTATACTGTACACAAACTCTGCTTAACGTATGTGCTGTGTATGGATTTCAAGATGACGTCTGAAGGGCAGATGTTCCTTGTCCTCCAGTGACAGGAAAGGATACTGTCCATTTGCATCAGGTGGTGACTTCAGATTATTAGTGCATTTAAGTCCTAGAAAGTCTTAGCTGGACCATACATTTGTCATTTTCCTTCAGAATAAACCAATAACAAACCAATTGCACACTAAGAAATCTAATTTTTTGAAAAACAAAAAGCAATGAAAAAACAACCCCCAAAACCTAGTAGCTGTTAGGGAAGACTACCTTGGTACGGATCACTAAGATGATTCTGTGTTGGGTCACATGGAAAGCTCGAGAGCCTGTTTCTGAAAACCTGGGGATAACTTGCCAAACGTCATGCTCAGCATTTGGAAATTCACGTGCTGTCCATTGTGCCGATTCCTCACTGGTTTGGGTCTGGTGTGTTAACGCAGAGACTGATTTCTGGTAATGCTCATCGCTCGCCTCGCAACTTGTGAAGCACTTTGATATCACAGTGGGTCTGAAAGGTGATTACAGAACAGAAGGAAAACGGGGATTCTTAAGCCAAGCAAAAGCAAAAACTATTTAATTAACTGGATGGAACAGCTTGCAATAAATATCTAATGTTGCTGTATTTGTAGTGTTGGTATTAATCAAAGACAGTGTAATGGCTTTTACAGTATTGTTGCTGGTTTGAGGGTGCTTAATAATCAGTTATCATGATAAAAATATTTTAGTCAATGAGCTTCTCTGTCATCTGGGTTTTCCCATCAACTTTGGCAGATCTGGACCTGCTCAGAGCCCATATAACCATTTTTTTTGGAGGAATTGTGTAGTCCAGACAGATTGCGTGTACTAGTGACATGGCTTCTGGAGGTCTTACTAGAAGTTAGTGCCTTTGGAAACTAATTTTAGCAGAAACAAAGCTAAGATATAATGTGCACAATTATGCTGAATTAGAGCCCTGAGTGAAAGAAGCGGTTCAAATGCGGGCCTTAGTGTAAAATCAGGATTATCTCTTTATGTGGAAGGAACAGTTATCAGCTCCTGCCACATCATTTCTTGTGAACTGATCTCTGTGCTATTCTTATGGAAGATCGTTATATGGACATTGAGGGGAAAGCACCTGGATGAACTCAGTTAAAGCCCAAGTCAGAGTCTAACCCATCCCCGTAGGTTTGTCAAGGAGCCACAGGTGACACTCCTCTCTACCTCCAGTATCTGCTAGTTTATACATGCCGTTCAAACACACAAGGAGGTTTTAGGTGCCATGGTTGCATGCTGGGCCTTTCCCTCCTCTTTTCAGAGCCCAGATGAGAATGACACTGGAAGTCAGACGTACTGAGGCAATGAGGAGCTCACAGGGCATGGTCCTGCTTTATTTGCAAGGGAAGAGGTAGGTAGTCTGCAGCTGCCTCCTCCCTTGCAGGCTTAGTGCTCTGAGTCCAGGACTAAAAATCCTTTTGCTTGCCTGAATAAAATTGCTCATCTGATCTCTTTCTTCTGCTCAGGAGACTTCAGAGTTGTTCAGTCTTTGCAGCGTGAGACACCAACCAAGCTTTTAGGGTGAGAGCTCCTCTCCCCAAAGCCTCGGGAGAGTGGCTTGGTTCATGTTGCCATGAACCAGGCCCTTCTCTTAGTGTGTGGAAGAATGTCGCGCCAATAACCTCTGTTAGGAAAGCAAGGCGCAGGGGGCTGTTTAAAGAGTAGGATTAGATTAGTATCTTTCCCCCAAACTCTTGCTGTCCCTCCCATTTTCCAATTTTCCAATGAATTTTATACGTACCAGGTATCCCTGGCCACCTGCTGTCGTGCTGATGGAGGCAGAGTCACTGCTGATTTCTGGAACAGCTAAGCCCTGTGGCAGAAATCCAGCTGGGTTGAACTCAGCCTGTTGTATATAAATAGCTGTGGTTGAGAGCAGGGCAGAAACTTGGGCTTTTCTTGCAAACTGGAGTTAAAATAATCCTGGCCTAAGTAATATG
The DNA here is from genome assembly GCA_035590215.1 of Microhierax caerulescens. NCBI lineage: Eukaryota > Metazoa > Chordata > Aves > Falconiformes > Falconidae > Microhierax > Microhierax caerulescens. The sequence goes on along the minus strand of JAVJGJ010000014.1, from coordinate 5,841,495 downwards.
ATAGCATGAAGGAATTTTCTCCAGCATAGAAAAGGGCATGTTCTAAACCCAAATCTAAACAAAACAAAAAGACCCTGAACCAACAACTGGGAGTGTTTCAGGGAAAGGAGTCAGCGCTGCAGGAGTGGATGGAATGGAGTGAAGCATGAAAGAAGTGACATATTTGTCATTAGGGGGCAACTTGGTATCAGATAAATGGATAGATGCTTCCCTGGGAGACAGTGAAATATGGGGACAAGAGCATGCCACCATGTGGAGGAGAGACTTAAAAATAACAAGGCAGCCTGGTGAAGCACAGTGGAATGAAAAAATGATTTTTGCTGCCCTTAGTCATCATATTGACTCTGTGGCTCAGCCCGCGAGGGGAGTCGGAGTTGAAGAGGACAGTGTAGCTGCTGGGGTTCAATCAGCGAGGCCAACTAGTCAGACACAAGCTTTTCCTGAATGGAGGAGATGTGACAGAATTGTTCGTATTCATCATCGAGGTGCAGAAAATGGGGGGAAATAAATATAATCTCCTGGCTGCCCATGTTTCAAACCAACCTCTGGATTTGTGACCTCTATAGCTTTACATCAAAAATGCTGTTACTCTCTCACAAAACAAGTGTAGAAGCTCTTGGTCCATAAATTCTGCGTTGATTCAAGTCGTGGCACAATATACATAGAAAAGTTACCTCTTAAACTGCTCCATGTCTTTCCAAGTGTGACAGAAAGAAAGGGAGAAAGAGCATTTTTGTCACTCCTGATACATAATTTGCGAACAGAAGCCAATAATAAACTACTGAATTGGTGAAATAACACTGTTTAAGAACCTGTATAAACAAGTTTTTAGATTTGGACCCTGTATTTGACCAACTTTGATCATACAATAGATGGAAGATGAATCTAGAATAACAGACTGCTGAAGGTTAGGCTTAAAACAGCATTTAAAAGCTTCTTTACAGAGGAAGTTATTTTTAGTCCATCCAGAATGTGAATATACTGGCCTAAGCTGCTCAGTGCGCACAGATGGATCCCTGGCCCTATGGCAAAATCACCAAAAAGACCTGGTGTCTCCATCCAGAGCAGATTGGCTGGATCTACACCACAGAGCATCTTTCTCCTCTGAGCCCCGTGGGAACCTCAGATAAAACAGTTAATTAGTGCATGAAATTGTTTACGAAATAATGTGAGGATTGTGTTGCAACCTGCCAGAATGTGTTTTTTATATTTGTGTGGTACAGTTGTGTCCACCTAATAATTTGCTATGAATGTAAAAAGCAGCCCCATTTTACCTTCTCCTCCCTGACCCTCCCAACTCTTCTCCCTCCTGTCCCACGTAGGAGCTGCCTCTGGCACTCATCTTCATGCTTTCACTGAGCTGATTTAATTTGCTAAGTTTGCTTCTTTTGGTATGTTAACTTTTTGAAGAAAACCCATGACGGAGACCACTGGGCACCAGATCTGGTACAAGCAAACCAGCAGCAGCTGGTAGGAGCAGGATGGCCCATTCTGTGCTACAGGGAGACATTGCACTGTCTCAGCTGGATCACTGATATGTCCCCTTATTCCACTTTAAATTAATAAATCATTGATATGTAACTTATGTACACTGAGAAGATCTTGACAATCAGACCTGTCCGTTCATTAAAGTGAATTACTGCTTTTGATGTTCAGAATGTAACAAAACCTTTCAATAATTTTTGGGTGTTCCTCCCTTCTCCTCACCCCCCAAAATAAGAATTTTGAAAAGTTGAAGTCAGGTAAAAGGAAAGCTGTAGCAAAGATGCTGGAGAGATTTTGAAGTGTTCTGCTTTTCCCAGCGAAAGCCAAACTTCACCTTCTTGGGTTTAGTCGAATCTGCATAGTAAAGCTAAATGCAAAATATTTAAACATCATTGGAAATAATAGAATGAGGTGTTTTGCAATAAAAGCACAGTTATTTCTAAGTGGGAATGAAGTGAATAACTAATTGGCATTTCCGAAATGAGCTGTATTCTCATTTACTGCACTGTAAACCAAGAATAATTCCACTGTATTTTACTGCGTTAGTCACGTGAAAGTGATAGAACTGGATCAGAATCTGTGCTTTGCTTTATTGCTGGATATGAAGTTATGAGCTGAAACAGCAATATGAATCCTTCTGAACAGGCAAAATTGTTTCATTTGAGAAACCATTCTGGATCCAATAAAGTTGTGGTTGGAGCTCATTATGCCTTATGCTACATGGGACAAAACTGCTCTTAGTGCTGTGCGCGTGTTTACAGCCTTTGGCACAATGGGATTTAGTTCTTTTCTGGAATCCAGGTACTTCACTAAACCACATAATTATAGCTGTGGCATGGTAGCTATATTTTGTAGTAAGACGTAACTAAAACCATGAAATAATTGTTATAATTCATAAAATGTACAGTGGAAAGAGGCAGCATAACTCAGTAACATTAATTCAATCATACTGGTTGGGACCAAAGGTCCCTCTGCCCAGTGACCTCCCTTTGAAGGCACCAGAGAGGTGCTTAGGGAAGATGGCACAGGCTGGGAAAACATAAATTCTATTTTCTCTTGATACTCTCCCAGCCATTAAACTTTAACAGGGACTATGTGAACCAGAAATCGTTTTTCTGTTTTTAAGTAACACCCCATAGATTTCATTCATATGGGCTTGCCCATTCATCCTTTGAATCCATGCAGAATTTTAGTACTGGTAGTATCTTCTGATAGAGTCTCACATCTTCCCTATGTGTTATCTGGAGAAACACCTCCTTTTGTTTGCTTTTAACTCCTCTTTCATTTGATGCTACCTATTTCCTGGACTGGAAAAGACAGTAAATGATGAACCCTGTTCACCTTATTCATGTGAGAGATTTTTATGTACCTACAGGTCATATCCTTCAGAATTGTGTTTTGCCACACTGAAGAATTTTGTTAATCCTTCATTTTATGGAAGCCTGACTACAACCATCCAACAAAACATCCATATGCCAAAATTAATTCATAAAGGGATAAATTGACCTTGTGTTTCTTTCATTTTAACCTAAAACATAGGAAAAAACTACACAGAATTTTTGTGATTTTGATTATGTTCCAAGTCAATCCTATGAAGTGACCATCATTTTGTTTCATTGCTTCTTACTTGAGAACGATATAATTTGAACTCTTTGAATACAGTAAGCAGACATGTGCCATTGGGCTGAGCACTTTCTCAAGGATTTGACAGCTTTTTATTTCATGCATCATTCACCCCTTGCTATAGTAAGCACACAAAGTAACATTTCATTAATTCAAAGTTAAAAAGCTGATAGGATATTGAAAAAAATAATATCTGGACCCAGGCACGTTGGTAATGAATTTCATGGTATTGTGGTACGCCTAGTGATGCTTACACCAATGTGACATATACTTACTACAACATAAATAAGAGATTGAACTGGATGTAATTTATTAATTTTGTTTATGGCTCGGAACTTGGACTAAAAACACCAAATGAACCCAACTCCAACATTGTACAGAAGCTGTACCTTAAATGGTGTGCATCAAAAAAAAAAAAAATTATCAGGATACAGACTTTTGCTTTCTTCATACTAGCTATGAAGAAGTACAAGGAAAGTCTCCCATGTGAATCTTTCTGAACAGATAACATTTGCTTTCTCCTAGAGGCAGTGCCAGAAATATTGCTGACTTCCAGGGTGAGTAGGATTTGCTGTGACATGTGTCACTTACATTACTCAAAAAGTGTAAGCGAGCAGTGAAAATCGGGATTAATTTAAATTTGCATCACAGGTGGTGTACAATATTGACAAAGGGATTTGAACTGTGGTCGGCTGTCAAAATGGCACAGTGGTTATACAAACAGAAGTGAATCCAGCATCATACTGGTGTGAGACTGTTTGCTAGTGGTGATGGCCTGCAAATGCTGTTATGGTCTTAATACTTACATGCACTGAAAGGCACATTTACATTAAAGGTATAAAGTTGGAAAAAATAACCACTTAAAATTTTATAATTAAAAAATATTTATTTAAGGTTGCCTGTGTAGCATCCTAATGTTACAATCCATAATGATGTCACTACATAAAGTTTTTTTCACTAAATGCTTCTATCTGATAGATTCATTTGAACAGCAAACACAGATATTTCTATTTTCTGAATTTCAACTATTGCTTATGAAAAGGACAGTAACATTTTTAAAAGGATTAAAAAAAAGTGTTAAAATGGAAAATTATGTATAAAGCAATTTAAATGAAACTAACTTCATCTAAACATTAAAATGTATTGTCATGAGCTAAATTTTCATGTCAGATGCATTTGGAAATGGAGAACAACTTTCTAATATCAACATGTGCATTTTAAACATTAAAAAAAATCCAGTATTGTGAGATAGAAAGGAAGGAAAAAAAAAAACCCAAACTAGCCCCAGTTTATGGATAGGTTTTGTTTCTTAGACATATTATTTAATATAGCTTATATAAAAGTGGATATTATTTTTTTTTTAATTTTGGTAGCTTTTCTAATTCTTGGTTCCCGAGTCCATATGGGGTTCATATATAGCCAATGACAAAATGGAAATGATTTATTTCTGGGCACTGGGGCTTCCTTCACTAGCCAAATGTAATAATCCAGTGCCATCAGCCATAGGTATTTCTAGCCATGGGTAGGGAGCTGGCGGATATGCCTTAGAACTGGACAGAGACCTGGCAGCTACTGGAGGTCACCTCAGCCAGTGGCCTTTATTCTCAGGGTAGGAGTTAATTTAAATGCCTACATATGAGAGCATCCTGCGTTGCTTCCAGCTGCTGCAGCAAGAAGAGGTGGATCTTTGTGAAGGCCTGTGGCATTTCTGCCTGCACTGTACAGATGTCCTGGATATCTCTGGGCACCGTTGGTGGCAGTAGGCATCTCTCCTGCCGTTAGTCATAACAGTTCAATGGAGTGCGCAGGTGGTCTCTGCTGATCTGCCTTTGGGTGCCTACTTTAGGTGAACCCAGTCTCTCCACAGGCTCCAGTGACCATGCTGACCAGGTCTTTGTTTGCTGTGGGACAGTAGACAACAGCACAGATGTAGATATTGACATTTAGTGGGAGTTGGCAGTGTTAGGTTTACGGTTGAACTGGGTGATCTTAAAGGTCTTTTCCAACCTAAATGATTCTATGGTTTAGGCACTTTAGGCATTTAGGCATACGTAAACATCCATACTGAAAGTCAGTCCTACCCTAGATGGTAGTTACTCACTCGATTCAGTGCTCATTGTGCTCACAATAAAGAGCATATTCAAGAAAACTATGTTATTTAATAATATTTTTCAGGACAGGGTGTGTGGGTGGGTGCATTTTTGAGGGTGATTTAACCCTTCAGCGTGTCTCCTTTGTTCAGTCCACCACTGCACTGTATAAAGCTGAAAGTATTTTTTAGCACTACAGATGTATCTTCTTTTAAATGATGTTATTTTTATTGCAATCACTCCTGAGTGCTTTTTTCATGATTTTGGAATAGGTAGTGAAAGAAGAGAGTTGGAGTGGTAGGAAAGGTGGAGAGGTGGGTTCTGCTTCATGCACTTTATATACATGGGCTGTGATTAAGTACAATAGTTCAACTTGTAGTAAAAACACATCATAAGGGTTGTGCTTATCTTTATGTCTTTGTAGTCTATAAGCAATCCTAAAATCAGGGGTACGCTAAAAAGGCTGTCATGAATAAGGACAACTTCTAACAATGGTATTTCCAAACTAGCATCATGAAATGGATAACTGCTGGTGATAGCAGGATATCTGAAATCTAACACAAGATAGAATAAGGGAAGTTGACTCAGAAAACATGCTCCAATGCACAAGTGTGGCATCTCTGTTAGAAACATGTATTTATTCTCTGGGTGAAGCTAAGTGAAAATTTTAAGTGCTGAGCCTAGTGCAATGACCACTTTGCATGAGGTTTCACTGTAATCTTTGGCAGCTGTGTGAATGGGAAAATCCAGCTGGGTGGAAAGGAATACACTAACCGTAAAATGTAATGGACATGGAAAATAAGAGAGCTGTTCTTGCATCCATGGTTTGGGGAAAGAGAACTGAGAAGCGTTTTTTTAACCCTTCAGGCTTGTTAAGAAACACGAAATGCAATTCCAGTTTTAACAGCAGAGTAGCCAGATGGACTTTAGGAGAAAGCATTCCTGGAGGAGGAGAAAGAAGAAAGTATAATCTCCTAAATCCAGTGAGAAGCTGGACCAATCAAGGAGATTATATTATCAAACACAAGCTTGATAGTTATTCTATAATTGCGCAACTTTGTATCTCAATTAATGTAATATTTAAACCTTTGCCTTAATAGAGTAAACCAAATGCATTGTCTTTCTTCAATTTTGTTTTATGGAAAGTCTGATCCCTGAGTAATTTGTATCAGCAAAAAGCTCCACTCCTTTGAGCGCAGTGACTCTGGGTAGCAGGAAATGGAATGCTCGGGGAAGATCTACCAACCAACATCAGCAGTAGGTTCCTGGAAAGTAGATACTGGTCAGTAGTTATTTTAAAGAGTAATGATACTAGGATATGGAGAAGAGGTCTCCCAAAGCGTTTGTGAGGAGCAGTAAGAGTGGTGGCAAGGTGACTTCTGATGTTGTGAAACACTGTCGGTGCGTGTGAAACAAGGAGCAGTTGCAGCTCTGCAAGTCCCTGAAGGGACTGCGAAGCTGTTTCTCATTCAAAGCTGTTTCTCAGGATGTCTGAACTTCCCAGAATTCCTGGGCTAAAATTGGATTTACCACATCTTTAAAAAAAAGCTTGGGGCTTGCCTATTTCTGCACATGCTCCTGGTTTTGTTGTATCCTGTGATCCAGACATTTTAACTTAATTGCTGGTAGCCTAAAAAGGGGAATACTGAGCACACCTTGACTTCCTTATGATTTGTGTTTTCTATCAACTTCCTGACATCACTGGGTTTTCCCCAACCTTTCCTCCCTTTCTTAACAAAAAAACCCCCCCAACATTTAAGTTGCAATCCTTTGATTCAACACTGGGTTTTTCAAAACATAAAATGGCATCATGGCAATGCAGCTTACCAAGGTCTCTTGCTCTGACTGATGTAATTAGAGACTTTTTTCCTGGGTCTTGTGTATGATCATTGAAATTTTTGCAAGTATCTAGCTGAATGCAAGGGAAACTTCCATGAAAATGGCAAACTGAGAAGTTTAAATTACTCAGTCACGCTTAAAAGTTTTGTTTTAACAAGGACAAGAAAAATACATGTGCTATTGAAACTGAAAACTGAGGGTCAATACTCTCATTGAAAAGCTTTCCCTGAAGAGCAATGTTTATTATAACTTATAACTTATTAAGCTTTCTGACTGATGCTGTGCAATACACAATGAAAGAAAATCAGCCCAGAGGATCTCTTCCAGTCACAGGAACAAAGATCAGATAAGGATGTAACTATGGCTGCAGACGGTGATAATTCACAATGTTGATATGGAGATGAAAATGAAAGGCTTTATTGTTGACCCAGCCAACACAATACTCATCCCTAGGGACAGCAGAGAAAGCTTTGAGTAGCCCTTTGTCTGGGACTGAGGAAGACATTAGCAGAGGTGAGACGCTAGTTCCTTCATGGATTGAATTTAGGTAGGGGAAAGATGAGTAATCTTCTGGTCTGTTAGACTGACATGGGACAAGGTTTTGGTAAGGGTCTGTGGAAAAGTGGGTTTGGGAGGGAATTACATGAATCTCTAACGTATTGGAGGTGGTCATCTTAAGCAATGGAGCACATAGAGGGGGATGAGAGGAGGAGCCGAGAGGACGTGGTGCAGATAGTATCCAGCTATTGCTTGGGAAGTGAACGTGTTTCCTTTCATACTTTGTATGGCATAAACCACATACTCCTCTTTACAAATACTGTCCTGAATTAATGAAGGTGTGTATTAAACTCTGTTCATGGCCAGTAGCAACCGATAATCGTCATTAGTTTGTTGCTATCACCTGCTCCTTCTTTTTGGAGTGTACATGCATTCTTCTTTCCTTAAAATTGTAGTTACATCTTCCTTGTCATCTGTGTTACATTATTCGATCTTCTTGACCCCTTGCAAGTATTTCAGAGGACTCTTTCCATTAGTTGTGTCTGACGTTGGCAACTTCTTCCTGAAAAAAAATTAAAAAACCCCAACAAAACTATGTTGTACTGAAAATAACAGTACATTATCACCAGTACAATAATGACAGCAGCATGAAAACTTGCAAATTAATGGTAAAATAGATTATCACTGTTTCACACACATTTTTTAGATATTTTGCAACATTACTTCTTTCTGTAATATAAAGTCAGGAATGTGATAAATGGCAGTATAATTTATTGTTGTTCAGCAGACCCAGTATATTTTATTAAGGCTTACAAGACTTCTATGTCTTGTCAAATATGTGAGGAACACCAGGGAAACCATTTTGGAAGTGTCATGGATGCAAACAGCTGATAATAGAGCCAAGAATGCTGCTTTTGGGCACTTTCTTAAACCAGATGTTGATGGCTGTCCTACATAATTGTCTTTGCAAGTTTTCTTTTGTAGGCCTGTTTCTGCATCTTGTACAAGAAGTATTCCCCATGTTTTGTTTCTTTCAAATATTTTACTATAAGGATATTAGTTGTAGTAGTAGTTCACTGTCTTGTGCCCGTGCTCAGAGACTTCAATGAGAGATAGACTTCATGACACAATGCATTGTAATCGCTGTGTGCAATTTCCTATGGGCTGCAAAAACCTCATTTACAAAGGAGTTAATGATGTAGAGGTGAACAAATGTTGTGAGGCTGTAGTAGCTGCTTTCTCCACTGCGATTATATTTACTACAATTGCCTGGAAAGCAGCATCCTTACTCCAACTCAAAATAAAACATTTTTCTTTAGTTTTTTAATCTCACAGTATGAGCAAACACCAAGTTATTCTCATCTCCTTGCCACTTCTATTAGGGATTTGAATGTTTACCATTAACATAACATTAATTCTTCAGCTCTTGGACTGTTTTGCAAGTCTTCTAATTTAGTTGTGGTCAAACAACATACTAGCAGTCAGCAAATGGTTGACACTTGTCAAACAAAAAAACGATAATATCAGTAGAATATGGGTAAAAAGTTGAAATTCTTCCAACATTTTTCTCTCCAGGTATAATACCAAATGAGATTCCAGGATTACAGCTGGGTATTCTTTTGTGTTTAGACAGGAGACAGGAGGGAGACTGCAGGATCCTGGCACCGTGGGTAGGTTGATCTAGAGCACTGCTGGCTTGTGCCTTACGATGTACAAGATCCGCACTTCAGACGATACACTATCGATACCTACGCTAGTCATCCAGGCCCTGTGGCAATGCAGAACGCGGCCAGCTCTGCTGTTCCGAGAACTGACTATTAAAGTTAAATGTAAATTGCCAGGATTGGGGGTGCTTCCTCACGCCCATGTAGGGTAAGCACCCTAACCTCATCCTCATTTCTAAGTCACAGACAAGCCTTTACACATTTCATGTCTCCATGAGATGGGAACCCTGGCTTTTAGGTTGAAATAGAGTTCAGCTGCACAGAATTTCTAGATGTCCATCTCTAACATGTTGGATTTTGTTCAGAATGTGTTTGTTTTTTGTTGGGTTTTTTTTTGAATATGCTGAAGCTATCACAAAGCTTCACATTTTGGAATTTGATCCAAATGTGAATTGGTGTTGATGAGGGCATCAAAAGACACGTTTCAGCATGCAGAGAGATGAATGAGGGTAATAGGGCTTTGAAAGGGCCAGTTGAATCTGGCGAATCAACAAACGGTCCCAGGACTGGTGCCACAGTCAGGGGTTCGGCTGCTTAGACCATGGGACTCGCTTTGAGGAACCTAGTCTGCTGGGGGCTGATGGGGTCCATCTGTCAGACAAGGGGGAGAGCATCTTCATGTGTAGGCTTGCCAAGCTGTAGAAGAGGGCTTTGAACTAAAGTTGCTGTGGGAGGGGAACCTCAATCCATCCCACTCCTAACAGTTTGATGCCAGTGCCAGCAAGAGATGTCCAGAGCCTGGAAAGGAATCCTGGGTCAGCAGGAGAGCTCCTGAAGAGCAGCACAGAGGAATTCCAGCCACCCAGCCAGGAAGTCAGCTCCATCGGGGGCCCAGCTTAAATGCTGTTATACAAATGCACATAGCGTGGGGCATAAACAGGAGGAGTTAGAGACGTGCATATACCTGCAGGGCTATGATCTTACTGGCATCATGGAGGCATGGTGGGATGGCTTCGATGACTGGAGTGTTGTAATGGAAGGATACAGGCTCTTCAGGAAGGAAATTTAGGGGAGACAAGGAGGGGGTGTCACCCTCTATGTCAATGATCAGCTGAAGTCCATGGAGCTCCACCTAAGGATGCAACCAAGAGTTTATGAGTCAGGATCAAAGGGAGGGCAGGAACAGGTGACGTCATAGTGAGGGTCTGCTACAGGCTGCCCAACTAGGAAGACCA
>JAVJGJ010000014.1:5810201-5828730 GCA_035590215.1 Microhierax caerulescens | reverse complement strand
CGCTGGCCCAGGCTGCCCAGAGCAGCTGTGGGTGCCCCATCCCTGGCAGGGCTCAAGGCCAGGCTGGACGGGGCTGGAAGCAGCCTGGGCTGCTGGGAGGTCCCTGCCCATGGCAGGGGGGTGGGGACTAGATGATCTTTAAGGTCCCTATCAACCCAAACCATTCTAGGATTCTAGGATGACAATGAAAGGTGACGGCAGTCTGAGTACCTGTCATGTCACACCAAAATCGAAGTTCTTGCTTCAGAAAACAGTAGCATCAACTTTATGAGAAGAAAAAGCCAGTCCTATGGAACGTGTTACAATTTTTCCTATCCCCAATCCAGCCATAGACAATTACTGTTCACTAAAAATTATGAAACGTTGACTGTAGTTGGGGATGATTCATCAGTGACATTTCCAAGATACACATCTTCCTGAAGAATAACAGAAATAAATCTTCCAGTATCATATTCATATGCTTCTTGATCACAGTAAAATGCCAAAAGATTAACCAGATACCAGTTAATGCTTCATGGATCTCTGAATGAGCTGAACAGGCAGTGTTTTACAAGGGTCGGAAACTGTTTCCTCCACTAGAGACAATAATGTAACTACTTCAACAATTAAAATCATTGTAGTGATTGTGCAAAGTGTATTTATTATCATTGTTAATTGGAATCCATGAATCAAAAGAGGAAAGCTGTTATCCTGTGAGCTGAACCTGACTTCTCTGAGTACAGTGAGATTTATCTCCAAGGGAAAACATATAAATTCAGACGCTTCTCTTCAGTATTTACTATTTGTGTCACGCTAACATTGTCGTAAGATTGGTTTAAAGAATTGCTAGTCTCTGCTTTACTTTGCGGCTCAACTGCTTTTATAAATTTACCCAAACGTTCTCCTGGAGGATAAATTCAAGGAACTGTGACATATTCTAGGGTCTTTTGTGTCTCCTCTGCCAGTTAAACCTGGTCTGAGCATGACTATTAACTGTGTAGCTCATAAGGAAGTCTACTAAAGAGCAATAATGTGGCAACCCTATCTGTGAAGTTAAGAAAGGGCAAGAAGAATTCAAGGAACTGCCTACCAGGAGGGGAGATTATGATGATCCAGCATCAGGTATGATCAGGTCCTGGTTGCTGTCATCCATAAACTGGGCTTTTGTATCTCGGTGCTTGCAGGTATGTGTCACCAGCATCCATCAGTGGACTCATCCTCCGGAGAATCCCTGAAGGTGATAGCACTAGTGTAGTCCATCAGGAAGCACTTCAGGAGATAAAGGAAAAGAACATATTTATTTAGAAGCCATTCTTGGGAGCAGAGTGCATTAGTCAAAGGCCACTGACAGAGCACTGAGGGACAGACTCTTTCCTTCACCTGAATCATAAAAACTTAACTATTACCAGGGTGCATAGTTTGTGTGGTGGCTTCTTTCTGGTGGAGCTGGTGGAACTCCTCAAGGAAGGAATGTTCCTTTGTGTCTCAAGTCGTTATTTCCATTTTTGGCCTCGCTTAGAGGAACATGAAATGGGTAGGTAAAGATTAGATAAGATTTTCTTTAAATTTCCTATTTTGATAGTGCATATGAAGATAGAACAGAATTTTGTAGCTGCTGGAACAGCTAAGAATCCATTTTAGTCATTCCTTTTTCTAGATTGTATCTTCCCTTCTTCCCTTGTAGTTTCTTCTACTTTATAATTGCAGTGCTGGTTTTTGTAAGTGCATAAAAATAGTGTTATTGTCATGTTCCCTTGAGTAAATTACTGGCTACGTTTTTGGGGTAACTGACTATTGTAATTATGTAATGCATATTCAGCATACAGGCATCTTTATACATATAACTTTAAAATATATGGTAGTCATTGAGTTACACTATTTTTTTTTTAATTTTTTTTTTTTTTTAGTAAGATGTGACATTTCCACTATTTTGAATACTTTTGGTGAAGAACATGATAGAAAAAGTAAACATGCCAAGGTATTCTTAGTTTAGATTTGTTGGTTTGCTTTTTCTCTTGGGCTTTTTAAAATCTCAAATTGATAGACAATATTTTGTATATGTGTTTCTTTTTTTAAAAAAAAAATTTGCATTATGATGAAGAAAGTATGCTTACTTTTTAAGAAAAAAAGCTCCTAGTCTTTGAGATTACAAGGAGCTAAACTGCAATGTATGTTTGATAATGAAGTATTGACAGAAGCAAAAGCTATAGAGATTTTAAATCCATTTTTTCATTTCAGTAAGTAATGAAGAAATGTACTTATACGAATTTAAATTAGCTGCTTCTCTTCTGAACAGTTCAACAAAAACTTGAAGTTTTTTACCACATTCAGTTTAGAAGCTTGATCTCCCTTTTATTGTGAGTCATCTTACTCTTTCAAGAAATGGATGCCAGGAGTATACGCCAACTTTCCCAGAAAAAACCAATATTTTACTGTCAAAGAACTTTCAGACTTTTTCCAGTGGCCAAATGACCTCAGCTGCCTCTTTCCCTGTTGTTGAAGTCTTAACATATTTCTCTAATTCAAGGGGGAATATATTGACAATATTAATGTACCCAAACTGTATTCACAGAATGGATGAACACTCCTGGGGCTGAGAAGGTGAGGACACATTGTTCTCTAAATCCAGATGTATTACTTTATAAATAAGCATTAATGCAGGATGCAGATAGTGGGTGCCACAAACAGTTCTGGGCTGCTGTGCTCATTGCAGCTTCTAGCCAAACCTATGGATGCCGATGGATGGTCAACTTTCACTCCACAAAGCAGAACTGTTCTACATCCACTGTCTAGACCAGGGGTCCTCAAACTACGGCCCATGGGCTGGATACGGCCCCCCAGCGTCCTCAATCCGGCCCCCCAGTATTTACAGACCACCCCCCGCTGGGGGTTGTGGGGGGAAACCAAGCAGCCACAGATGACTGCCTGCCACTTCATCCACACATCAGGGCCCTGGTTAAAAAGTTTGAGGAGCCCTGGACTAGATGAACAAACTTCCCTGTGTTGTGCAGGTGGGATAGAGGCTGAGAAAGTAAGCGCAGCTGGAGAAGATGGGCCCTTTAACAGAGTTCTGCTGGATGGACTGCTCTGCTTCACGAGCCTGTCGTTACTGCTCATCATACAGCTGCTCACTGTTGGGTTTGACCCCACATGTGTGACCAACACAAAATCTAACACATAAGAAGTGGTCAGCTATATGGAGCAATAAACCTTGGGTAAATACAGCCTTCTTCTCTGCACCCCTAGTATTCTAGTGCTCCCCTAGAATACTGCTAGAGGCTGTATAATTCACTCCATGTTAAAATGGTTGCCACTAATTACTCTAGCTCTAATTTATAGACCTTCAAAGCAGTATGAAAGATGTTAGCTACAGTATATTACCCCTTTGTATCTCCTGACATGTGCTGCTGATGGTGTTGCGTTGCATAATGCACCCCCTTCCACACTGTCCCACTGTCTGTACACTTCTGTACAAAAGAGCCACAGAGCTTTCTGTCATTCTATGTAGGAACATATACAATGGGATGAAAAATAGGGAGGTTAATACACTGGCTATTCCACATCCCTAGGGAAAAGTGTAGGCAAATCTTATGCATGTAAAAGGTTAGAATTAATTATTGAATCCATCTCGGATTTGCACGTTCAGGAAGAACACCGAAAATCATTTTCCAGTGCCATTTCCAGATGTCTTTCTGCTCCTAGATACAAGGTGAGCAGGCTGGAGCTGAAGTTAGTCAGATACCATCAGGTCTGCTCAACATCTTGCACAGCTCCACAGGCTAATCAGGCAGGGGTGACCAAACCAGCAAGGTGTTGCCACCAGTTCTTATAATTTCAATAAGTATTGTAGCTATTGAAATTGTTTGTTTTATTGGAAATAGATTTATTACAACTGTTAATATCATTAAGTGGATCAAAGGCAAAAAAAAAAAAAGTCTTCTACTGATAGGATCCTGGTCTTTCTGAGCACATCAAGATTCATCTTGCAGGTGACCATACTGATGCACATTCATAGTTTCTACTTTGTACATGAGTTTAAGTTGGCTTCCATGTACAAGCTTTTGGTGCTGTATAGGTGTTTGTAAACCATGCCAGTTCATGGTTCAGTACCTGGCTCTGTGTGAAAATAATCAATGTCACCTAATGGCTGCTGCTGCAAAGCGAGCTCAGAATAGCTGGGATGGTCCCATGGGTTCTTCCAGTGATGATCTGGTGATCTCTTCTGTGACTTTTCTTCTTCTACGATGGATTACACCCAGTGCTTACCACTGCAGCTCAACAGGGAACTGTAGAGAAAATAGCACAGCATGTACATACTGACTGGGGTAGTTCATATCTCTGCCTGCTTCTTCTTTACCTTGCAGACCGTTGTTTTTTTTTCTTCTAGTACTATCTGTGGTAACCTTAGCTCTATTAATTACTTCTCTGTGGAAACACACAAAGAAGATGCAACTTTATGTAGATATTTTCAGGAATCCTTTGACAAATGTTCACCTAACTGCTAATAAATCCATTATTTCTTTCTTGATCCTATATCTTTCCAGTTTTGTAGCTCAAATTCTGTTGAAACTGTCGACTTCTCAAAGTAAAGATGTTGTGAAAGTTTCAGGATCCTCAGCTGTAGCTGGTGCATATCCTTCCATACACTCTATTATCCTTATCATACTCAATTCAGAACTGAAATTGGCATTTAGGATCCTTTGCCAGCATTTTAAGTGCCGTTTGGAAAACATGATTCTAAGCCCTATATTAAAGCTTGAGAGAAACACTCTCCGGTAACAGAGCTGAAATCGAGACTTTTAATGCATGTATTGTTTCACCATCTTTTTTCTTAGTAACTCTTCTTCTAGAGGTTTCTGTGATTAAACCTCCTTAACATTTTGAAACATCTGAAATAACATGCATTTTTGCCTCTCCTACACCCAGAGTGATAATAAAAATGGTCTGAAAGACAACAATGCACTTGAATAAGAAAGCAAGTACAGGATGTTTTGTGATTTCAGAGTCTCAGTTTAAGACTGACATTGAATGATAAGTTTGAATTGAAGAAAGTGGGGCTAAAACAGAGACAAAATTTACAGAGCTCACAAGTATCAGTTCTCTGCTAAAGGATCTTTCACCTGAGAAGATTAAAATAGGATTAAAGATGTGTTGTATAAGCCTTGGCTAGTGTGACATGCAAACAGAATATGCTTCTAAACATGAAAAACTAGGTAAAATGTAACCTAAGGGAAGATTAAGATTCGGAAACATACAGCCAATTAATATAATCAAATTATATTTTAAATCAGGTTTATTTGTGTTAGGATTCCAGTAAGTATATAGCAGTTCAGTGGTTAAATACCTCTTTAAAATGGATACTTATGTTCAAAACATATTTTATGTTATTTCATTTGGTTTTCTTGAAAGTGTATTACTAAGGTGGTGATTAAAATGCAAATAGATGCAAGTACATAGATCTACCTGTCCACTGTAGAAAACCTCCTTCTTGTTGACTGTTCTGATCACAAATTTGCCTTTTTAGGTGATTTGCTGTTGCTTTGAGTAGTTGCGAGTTGTTTCTAAGGCTGTTCTCTTTTAATATTTTATGTTACTATGAAGTTTCACATGAGGTTGATGAAATATGTTCCAGAAATCCTGTCGTGTTTTATCAAATAATGTGTTAGATGATTCTAGTCTGAAATTCTTAGCTTACCTCAGGTATTTTTATGCTGTATATCCTCGCTGCAGGAATTTAGATAATGCTAGATTATAAATCACTATTGGGAGAGTTTCAGTCCCATCTATAAAAGTAATGAGCAGGGTGATTCACTCAGTGTTGGAGCATATTGGCTTCGATTTTTGAAATGTTGGATACTATGCTGTATAAAATGCTTTGAAATCAGTATTTAACAATATTAGATAAAGGGTGAACATAATAATAATTTTAATTGATACTTTAAAATATTTTTTACAACAAAACGTATGTTAATAGGAGACAGAAATCAATGCACTGTGTAATATGAATTGATACGATTATTAGTATGTGTAAACAGTGGGGTCAAACTGCATATGAGGGAGGAAGGGTGATTAAACTCATAAACACAGCGTTTGGAAGTTGTTGTAAAACTAAGACTAGCGTAATGTCCAGTGTTGTGTGTGCTGCACGGAGAGAAACCCTGAGTCCCTCGAGAGCCCTGCCAAGCCACCACCCTGCTCTACAGCTGCATGCCCTGCCAACATGGACCAAGATGAGAAGAGTCACACAGTGACAGCTCTTTTGGTCTTTTTTTCCAGCTGGCAACATCATAAAAAGAAAGCCTCCTGAAAGAAGTGAGGGGTGCTTTGGTGTTGCAGTATTTGTTTTTTGGTTGGGGTTTTTTGGTTTAGTTGGTTGGTTGTTTTTTTTTGTTGTTGTTGTTGTTTTGGGTTTTTTTGTTAGTGTCTTTTTCTGCTTTTTGGGGTGGTGCTAGTAATGGGTTTTGAGTTTTTTGAACCTGATCAGGAAGCTTGGATAAAATTCATTTCCCCAATGAATTCATTTCTCTCTAGGTATTTGTAAAAACCATTTCTGGTCGCAGCCTGAAGGAAAGGGAGCAGAGTCAAGTATGAAAATAACGACTTCTGCTCAGCTTTTTCATTGCTTCCTCACTTCAGGAGGGGGACATGTGAAGTAGGAGCAATGATTAATAAAATATCCTTCAGTGCTTCCAGGGGAGAAGTGAACAAAGCTCAAGCACTTGATGTCTTTTTATTGTGTTGATGAAAGTTTTGTTACACACAGCATAGAGTGAAATAGGTGGCTACATAAATTAGAATTTTAAATGACTGAATTGGTAAATAATTAGTTTTGTCCTTTGCCTTTCTATCCTTCCCCCAAGCTTCAATTTATTTTCATGTCTTCTTCCACAGTGGATGCAGTTTTCCATTTATTTTCTGATCTTAACCTGCTCTTTGGATTTGAACCTTTCCCTTCCTAAAATCATTATCTGTATTCTCTACAGATCTAGCATTCTTTTTCTGGTACATTTAAAAAAAAAAAAAAAAGCTTTCTGATTATTATTTCACAATAAAATGTCATGCACCAAATTATAGCAGGCTTGTTTTTATAACCAGTTTATCCCAAAAAGCAGATAAATAAACTTGTTGAATGGTTTGGCAATTACTGTTTTTTCACAAAGAAGGTACAAGAAGAACTTTGTTGAGATTTTGTTGTCTAAGAATTGTTTATAGGTTGATTGAAAATAAGGCTTAATTTACCAGTATATTTTCTCAAGTTTTTGCAAGTTGCATGAAATTTAGACAACATGAATGGGAAAATGCCGCCTGCAGTTCGTCTAAGGCCAGCAGCTATGGCAGCACCAAGATCATTGTAAGGATGATGAAAAAGGTGGTTAGTGCAGCTGTTCATACTGAATTACATGAAACCCAAACTTTTCTCCTCAACCTTTTTAGTTTTCAGCGCCATGGTGCTTGCTTTTCTAGGTCAGGATTCATCATAGTATTCTTTCCAGGAAAAAGCAGTGTTTTGTTGTGCAGAAATTAAGGGATTTCTGATTGTAATCTCAGTAGCATCTTCATGAGGCTGGCAAATTTCTCCCTACCAGCCTTTCAACCTGTGACTGAGAAAGGAGAGCTACCTCCGATGTTCTGGGTTTCAGCTGCTGGTCTGCTTTGTCACATCTTTCCTTTTGCCTGGATCAATCACAGGCTGTGCCTGAGCAAATCATCAGCTGGGTGGCAGGTATGAACTCTGATGTCTCTAATATTAATATCTCACTCCTGCTAACCATGAAGTCTTCCTCTTTCTTTCTGATTATCTTCTGTTACTGAAGCTCTGATTTTCTCTATCGCCAGTTTTCTAACAGTGACCATGAAGCCTTCAACCTTCTTTGAATCTGACAGCACCATGGTGCTAATTTATTTTGATTAATTTTGTTTAACTTCAATAGCAAAATAAGGTTCAATGAAGATGACACATTGTACCTATCTTTTCTTGAAATCTGACTTCCTACCTTCCTGCAAAGTCTGGAGAGAAGTTCTGCCTTTTGGAAGAGTTTATAATAGGATTATAACCTAGGATTTTATCTCTATTTATTTATTGTCTTCCCTATTGTAATGCTCAGCCTTCATTTCATTAATATCACAAGGACAATTTCTTCAATGTTACAAAATACTTCTAAAGGCTAATCCCTCTTCCCCTCAATATTTCTTATCCTATTTGTTTCTCATTTGAGGACACCTGTATGGGAGGTCATTGGAGCTTAGTTAGGTGTATAAATAATGCTGTTCATGAATCTGTCAGGCAAATACTTCATACAAACATTGGTTTTAAGGGTTATTAGATAAAGAAAAAAGGGAAGAAAAGAAAAAACAAAGACAAAAAAGAAAAATTAAAAGAAAAATTAATAAAGAAAAAAAAAAAGAAAAAAGGGGAAAAAAAGGAAAAAACATGGAAAAAAAAAAAGTTTGGCTCCTGAATGAATGTGCAACTGGTTTTGACTATCTATGAACATTAAAAAACACAAATTAACTTCATGCTAATATCACTTTTTAGCTGAATGCTTCATTATTTTCAGTCTGCCATGTCTCCTTCCTAATACATATGCTTTTGCAATGACTCCAAAAGAACTTTAAATTGGCCAAAATAATCATAATGTTATCAATTACTGGGCAAGATACAATGGAAAAGAGCACGGGGACATTTACAACCAGAGTTCCTGACACTTATAAGCAATTCAGAGCTCAGAGGATTTTGTCTCATTCCTAAAACTTTGCTCATTCCCACCCCGAGCGGCCCATATCCCCTCTCCAGGATTCAGCCTGTGTGTGAGAGGACAGGGACAACAATTTGCCATCGCAAAACAGGGCAGTAGCATGGGTGGTGGCTACAGTGTGATTTGTGGGGGCTTTTGAGAAGGGAGAGAATTAAGAAGCAGTTGCACAGATCTGTGCCCTTCACTTTGGCTGGTCTCTTTTCACAGGGCAGGCGAACAACCCAGGGGCAACGGTGCACCCTCCCCCAGGCAGGCATTGCTGAACTGGGATCCACGCACCCAAGGCTCCATTGCACATCAGGGTTTTTGCTAGCATAGAAAAAGCGGAGGCAAACTGCTAAAGAGGAGCAACAACTCGATATCATTATCCCTCAGTTGCCTCTTGGGGAGGAGGGGTGAAATTAAACCCTTTCTGCCCTTTAGGCTCTCAGATGTGATATTGTGATGAGATTAAGATGGATGAGCGAATTCATAAATTAAAAAATTGATTGGTAGGTGATTAGACTAGATTTTTTTATTCTCTTCCACCCCCTCCCTCCCCTTTCCCCCATGTCATATTTGCATTTCATTTTTTCCTAGTATAATTTTTTATTATTATTATTATCCCCCTCTCTACTGGAGTCTTTTTTCCTTTCTACAAAAAAAGATCTTTAATTTTTCATTTATCACCCATCTTTCTTACCAATTTCTCTAAAAATCCTGTTTGTTTTTACTGCTGTTGTTGCTGTTATTGCAAACGCATACTAATGAAACCAAACTGAGTTCATTCCCATATTTACTTTATTCTAATAAGCACACAATAAAATACAGCTTATTTGTTTTGTCAGATTTCTATTTTTTTCTGTTGTGACAACATTGCAAACAAAGTTACTTCCTTTCTTTGTGAAGGTCTTAAAAAAAATCCCACATGCTGAGAACTTGAGATATTTGAAGTTTCCTTTTCAAATCCCACTTCAGTCAGTTCTGCTTTGTTGTTCTTTCCCATCCACTTGCTTTCTCTTACCCCAAAACCGATCCATTTTTCTTTTACAGACTGCTGTGTTTCTATTTTCTTTCTGTTTTTTTCCTGTCTCCTTTAAGATTGTTCTTAAATTCCCTTTTCTTTCTCCTTCCTCTCTTGAGTTTTAATCCTCACCTGTTAGTTCCTCAAACATTCTTGTTGGTTTTTATATTTACACAGTTTGTTTCCCTTCCAGAGTGGAGATGGAATATTTTCATTGCCTAGGATTAAGATAAGAAATAAAAAGAGGAAATAAAATGTAGCTGCACATATGCAAAGAGCAACGTGGAAGTTTATTCAAACACTCAATGTATGATTAAGAATAAATTACTTTAAGTATTTGCAACCTGAGAAACATCAGAAAAGAAACAGGTATTTATAGACTTGCATGCTCTCTTAAAGAAGACAACAGAAATCAAGCTATTCTAATTAACTCTCACCATCAGAACAGAAGGAAATAATTTTTTTCCTGAGGAATTTCTGAATCCCCCAATAAAGATATATAACAGGAATTGTGAATAGGCATTTGTTGACCTCATTTGGTAAATCATACGAAATACATTATGAACTTTTATAAAGGTGTTCAACCAATAGAGGTTCAGTCCTCTAACATGCATATAGGTATAATTTGACTGTCAATGGACAAATAAAACATGTTTCTCCTGCCTGAGATACCCAGGGCTTTCTCTGAGAATCCAAAGTAGCGTTATTGGATGTGTAGAGCAACATGCCTGTCCCTGCTGAATAATCAGGTACCTATAGCTCAGCTAAATTCAGTAAGAATGGAGAAAAGATGTGATATAAAAGAAATTCTTTCTCATTCTTAAGTCATGTTTGGAACACAGCTGCAGCTAATCTCCTTTTCCAATCTTTTTTTTTAAATTGCGTGAGCTTGAGCATTTTTCTTGTGCCATGGCTCTGCTCAAGCCAGAGGAATAGAGAGAAATTTTCCCAAAAATATCCCCTGCAAGAGGTTATGCTGAGTTATGATATCTCTTGGCTCAAGTTCTCTGAAGAGCTAAGATCATAGGTCCTCTGCTTCTTGGCACTTACTATAGCCAGGCTGTGATTGTGCCAAAAGTCAGCTCTGAAGCACATTCTGTCCAAAGAGAGTTCAGCTTTTTGAAAACAGATGACAACTCAGACATTGTATTGGGTTTGCAATTGGTTGAACACCTATATAAAAGTTCATAATGTATGTAGGCAGTAGGCCAGGGAACTGGGAAGTAGGAAAGGTTTCAATAGATGTCTGTGGTGCATTGACCCAAACTTCTCCTTCATCCTAGTTCCTTGGCCTTTTACATCTCATTGCATGGAGGTGACTTGATTTTCTTGCCAAAGTCAGTGAGAAAAGGTTAAAATCTCAGGCGGGCTCTGGAAACTTTCAGAAATACCTTGCTTTTCTTGCTGACTGTAGGCAAAAACCTGTATGCATTACCAGGTTAAGGGACAAGATGCTTTACAATCTTTGGTTCACCTTCTGTTCAAACATCTTCATCTGTGTGAACATCTCTAGCTCCAAACTGCTGTTCTGAGCAAAACTGAGAACCTTTGGGTGATTCTCAGATAACCCCTGCAGGCATCGCTGGTCTCTTCCGTCATTTCTTCTTATCATACTTTGGTTTATTTTAGCTTTTACTTTTGTACTTCAGCAATGAATCTTCTCATAGACTTCTGGGTGGCAGATGCTGAGATTTCTCAGCTCTCCATATCATTCTGTTGAATACCATTGGGATGTTCTTCCCTTTCATCATTCCATTTTGTTATAATCTACTCAATTATCTCTGACCTCAAGCTTGCCAGTAGGAAGAGAGAGAAAGCCTTCAGCTCCAGCAATTCCAGGACCCATGTGCATGTAAATATCATCCAGTCTCTCATTTTTTCACTTTCTTTGTATGTTCTTAGTTTCCTATTTGAGATCACACTGTTGTCATTCAGCTGCGGCAGCTAAATCACCAAGATTACCTGTGTTGACTGTAGGAATCACTGCTTCTTGTCCGAATACTTTGTGCTCAGCTTACAACAAACCTAAACCGAATCATTGATCCAATGTTGCATATCTTGCTTTAAGTCACCATAGTGAGGGAAACTGCCCAGTGCCTTCCTCGTTTTGAGGGGTGAATTCTAAGAAGAACGTGATACAAATGAGTGTAAACACAAATAGTAGGAAAGCTCTGGTGCTGACCTTGTTCTTATACATCCATCCTTGGAGGGAAAAGTTAGTGACACAAAGTACAAATAATTTTAAATTAGTGAATATGCAGCATATTTTCATTTATTTTTGAGGCATTAACTAAATATAATTCTACATTTTAGCTTGGTGATGAAGTTCACTGTATCCTTTAAGATTTCAGCTGAGCAGGCTGAAAGTTCTTGAGCTTTCAAGAGTTAAATCTCAAAATATTAGGAGCCAAGTAGGTCACTCAAGGCACTTTTTCCCACCAGAGCTTTGGGGTGGTTTTGGTATGATAGCTCATTATTTAAAAGTTGGCAGCCAAAGCCATATAGTTATCTTTAAACCAACTTTCATGATTTCTTTAGAAATTCCTTTTTTAGCATTGAACGGGTGGTGTTGGGATCATATGCCTTGCTGTCATGTGGCTTGGTAACTGATTGCTTGCTGTGAACCGTCTATGAATTGCTTCCAGTACTTGAGATGCTTACAATGTATATTCCTATGTGGTGTGTACCTTCATAGAGCTGGTTGAGCAGTCTTCATCCAAATATATTATTCAGCTTTGTTTTGGAATGACTTCTTTCCAGATAGAATTTAAAAGGAATTAAAGTAACTCTGATCCTTACAACGTTTAGTAGCTTCTGTGAAAAAGGACTGTAAATAGGGCAAGAGGGACTCATACCTCAAGTTCATCTCAGTTCAGATCTTTAATCTGTGGGGCTTCTGATAATTCATTAACCATCTCTGTGCTTCATTGTCAAGCAGTAATAAAAAGCTTTTTGTCCACTGCTCTAAAGCTGTTTGAGAGCAGTGCATAGAATTTGTTGTGAAGATGCAGAATATTTTATTGCTTATTTTTATTTTCTTCACCTATATTTCATAAAAGCAGATTTATTGTTAAATAAGTGTGTGCTTCAGCCCATGCCTGGAATGAAGTGATGTTGCTATATAAACAATTGATTTTCTTGCCTTTCAACAAAGTCCCCAAAGAGCCCTGAGAGAGAAACTTCTTTTGAGTATTTTCGATATACGTCAGGCAGCTTAAAAACCCTCAACAAATAAATAAACGCTATACTCTTCAGCTATATATCTCAACCTGGAATGTGCTGTATATTTTTACATGCCAACTTCTTGATGAAAACATGCACAATAAAATTCAAATTTTAAAATAAAATGTGAAATGTTTGTGAGGTTTCCTTTCAATCAGCTCTTTTCCATCTGCAAAAATTTGGATGTCCAAAGACAGGGAAACTGAGATGAGGACGAGGTAAACAGATGAGAGGATGGTACCTAAGCTGGTAGTGGTTAATTCCTGTGCCCCATGGTTCTCTGATGACTTCTGTTGTACTCTGAAGACGTTTGACTGTGTGTGGAATTATTTTGGGGTGGAAGGACCAGGGAGAGAAAAGAAAGGTCCAAAAAGGAGGCTGACTAAACATCAGGAATATATCACTAAAACATTTCCATAGAAGACTGGAAAACTCAGACTATGAATCTTATCAAAAAGAAAGTCAAGAGGAGCCTCTGCAAAGGGAAGAGATCTCTGGTAAGAAAAGGCTTTTTAAACTGGTAGACAAGTGCAATAAGATACAGTAGCTGGGAGGTGAAGAAAGACAAAATTAGGCTAAGAGCAAGGTCCTTATTTTATTTGCAAGTGTAACTACCCCCCTAGAGCAAAGTACATTAAGTTGTGATGGATTAACTGCTATCTGAAGTCTTTTAAGCTCTGCTATAACTCAACATGAGGTTGAGTTTTGGATAAAGTGTTCTTTAGTGAAATTCTGCTCCAAGTAATATGCAGAGGAACAGACTGACTTCTCATTATAGCCACATATACTGATGGAAACTCCACTCACCCTTCCAGCTCTCAGAGAAGTAAGTCCTAGTTCCCCAGAGTCAACCTCAACATGCACAGTAGGATCCTACATAGTCACAAGATTAGTAATGCATGCAGCTAATTTCTTTCCTGGGGAGCAACATCCATTCCTCTTGTACTCTGGTCTGGCTTTTTTTTTTTTTTTTTTTTTTTTTTTTTTTGAGTTATGGGCAGTTTTGCAAGAAGATGGTTTTACAAGGTGAGAAAGTGACTGTGATACCAATGGATTTGTGGGAGATTAGAGATAAAAGGACACAACAAAAGGATATTCTTTCCATCTGAATAGCTTTTTTTATATTTTTGGTGGTTCAGTTTGCTCTGGTAGTTCTGTAAAAATAAACTGTAGGATATTGTCAGTTAATCCTCAGAAGTTATTTGCCATTATGTAATAATATGAAATTAAAAGAGATGTTGAGAAGCCATAGTCTTCAGATCAGCTAAGACAAAGTAAAATTTTCAATGAACCTGCAAAAAAATGTGGGGGTTGAAGCCTTGAAGAAAAGCACTATACTAGGTATACCTAAAGTCTGTTGAGGCTTAGTACTGTAGGGTAAATGAGAATCTCCCATGTTACTGTTATTGTGTAATTATTCTTAATTATAATTGACCTACAAGCACAGTCTCTCCTTTGTTGTAATGTACAAATGTAAAAACCAGAAGAGAATTTTGGGAAGCAGAAGGTTCTTTTAAAACCTGGTATGTTAACAGGGCAGCCTAAACATTGAGTGGGAAAGTAGGGATTATAAGTGAAATGCTGACTACTGTGAAAACAAAATTCAAACAAACCAGGGAAGAACGGACCTAAGCAGCAGCTCCCTGGGGAACTCCTGAACTCCTGTTTTTCTTTCACGCTGAGAAAAAAAAAAAACAAAAAAAAACCCACCAAAAAAACCCCCACCAAAACCCCCAAGAATCTTCAAACAACAAATCTGTGTCTTTTGATGGTGTCATCCCCCCACCCCGCCCCCATCCCTTAAGTGTAACTATCATGTATTCAAATACAGGAGGAGAAAGAAAGGTGTGGTAAGGAAAATCTCTGACCAAATCTAGTTTTGTTAACAATTTAGATTTCCAATTGCCTCGTACACCTGTTGAGCTTTTAGCCAACAGCTTTGCTTCCCATGTTGTACCGCTGACCCAGGCCACTGCAGTTCCAAGAGGATCCAGCCTCCAGCACAAACTCGCGTCATTGCCAAAGGGCAGGTTCCCTGGGCAAGCTGGAGCTTGCAGTATCTTAGGCTCAGGTTTAAACCATTAAATTACAGCTCTCTGCCTGTTCAACAGATTCACGAGGCAAAACTCTACTTCTTAGGTTTAGAAGCTACTTAAATCAGTTCACTATTTCACAATACCCATCTTTGTTTGCCAGGTTGTCCAAGAAGGAGATGCAAAGAAGTAGCTCTGTTGGTAAAAGCTTATTACAAACCCCATTCCTGATCTGTATTTAGCCTGCTTTTAGTTCAGTGAAAACAGAGCAAGGCAAATAAGTAACAGTCAGCTTATGTCTTCAGAAATTCAAGTTTTCTCAGCAGCACCACAGGCAGACTCTCACTATAGTTCATTCCCTTCTGGATATAGCTCGAGTTTTGGGGATCGAGGCATCCAGTGTATTTACGTGCTATTCCCCAAGTTAACTCCTTCATTCCCCATCTTTGAGAACCAAATGTAAATAATATCTCTGTGGAGAAACCCTGCCCTCCAAGGATGAAACCTGTGCCTTCTGTACCGTTCAAAGGGTTTAAGGTCTGCAGCTCTGCCCGCCGTGGAGACTAGTGCCAGAGGTTTGGTGGTTGCGCCTATGGTTTGAAAATGAGCCTGATACTTCCAGAGAGGAAAGATGGCTGTGTTAAGGCACTGAGGCATAGTGTGCCTTTGTCACAGACTTCTCGTGTTTCAGTGAGCTGTGCACAATCCTTTTTGATGGTTGTCTATAAACAATTTACCAGCTGGTGTTATCTTGGCAGTGGAAGAACTTGGAAACCTTTTTCCTCATTTTTTTTTCCTGTCTGTAAAAGGCAAGTATTGTACTTCTCTGCCTTGGAATGGAGTTGTCAGGATAGAGTCAGATCCTGCAGAGACAAAAAGCAACTACTTTCAAGTTTCTTGATCTCAGGGTAATATTTTCTAGATTTGCCCCGTCCCATCAAAGCCATGCAGTGTCGTTGCCCCTGCTTGATTTGTTTGGAAAATGAACCTGAAGCACAACGAGCTGTGGTAACACCGCCACCCCCCACAGCTGCACAGCAGCACCAGGCACAAGCTCTCAAAGCTGAAGGAAAAGAAAAGCCAGTGATGGTGGGTGAATTACAAAAAAGGTCTTTTCTTTATGAGTTAGCAACGGTTTATGAAAGTATCAGATTCCTTCTTTTTCCTTCTTCCAGTGCATACCAGACAGTTAGCTTTTTTTATTTTTTTTCTTTTTTTTTCTTTTTTTTTTCCTCTTGCTGTACTTGCTACGTGGCTCACATCTATATTTGACAGTCACTGTTCCTTTTCCATTTTTTGTACAATGTGACCCACATCTTAGCGAGCAACACTATAGTAAGATCATTTACTACTTAACAGATTCAACACAGAGAAAAATAGCTTGACAAAAGTCCTGACATTGGGGAAGGAAGTGATATTTTCACCACAAACTTTAGAGAAACCAAGACATTACTCTACATCGTGTGACCATTACCAACAAAACCGTATTTTTCTTTATAAAATGCCATTACTTTTACACTTGTAAGCATATCACATAAGCTCAATTAGTGTCACTTATAATCTGTGCAAACCACCCTGTGCAAACTACTGGAGCTGTGATGAGTCACAGTAACCAACAAGTTGTCAATAATCTTTAGCCAAACTCTATGACGTCCATGACAGGCATCACACTGAATCAGAACTTAAACACACAGGCAAATCCTTGAAAGATGCCCGGTGGTCAAAAGTATTCAGTGCGTACTGTCGTAAATGATTAATTTAGTAATTAATCTAATAAAATAACTAATAAAACAGTATTATTTTTGTTAATAGGCACCTGAAGAGGTGCCCCTCCTTAAGACATTTTCATACCTGTATGTGAAAAAAGGATAAAATGTTTGGTTGAGAGGTATGGAGGATGAAGAAATGTGCAGATATAGTTATCAAGTGGTTTATTAACTGATTAAATAAAATAGCATGGCAATCTTAAAATAAATGTGTATGTACTCGGAGACAAGTGAGAAAGCTTGAATATATTTTGAGATAACTCGCTTATTTGACTCTTCCCTGTAGAGGTTAATTTTCAGTGAACTTGGCTCTAACTTTTGGCTTCAATACCTGCCTGTTCAGTGTACACCGGGGTTTGTTTCTCTGGACGGAGAGGAAGATGCTCAGGGCACCTAAGTATCATTGCTAGCTGTTTTCCTGTCCTTGCCACAGATTAATTTTGAGGAAGAATTTTAAGGGACTGCGGATGACCTAACTGATAGCCCAAGTGGTCAAAAGCATCTTTAAAGCTCACTGAACAGTACAGAAAACCTGGCATTAGTGCACACTTAAAAGCAGCCCCTCATTCAGCACCTAGTGCACCTCTGGAGCAAACACCGTCTGCCCCTTAAAATAATACCTGCAGGATAACTAGAACCGTGAAGCTTCTTACCAGATCCGATATTCCCTGTTGTCTTTCAGCCAACATAAAGGGGACATAAATCCTGCATCAGGTTCCACTTTGACAAAGGCAGTCAAGTGTGTGGTTCAGATTGGGAGTAAGTAGTGCTGCTGTGTGCGCTGCAGCACTGCACAGACCTGGTACTAATCATTATGGATCCACAGTATCAAGCTAATGCAGACAACATGAACACAGAAATATATTTGCCTGTATAATTCTGTACATATTTTAAAGAAAACAGAAACGCAAGATAAGGGACTACTATTACCTTTTTTTTTTTTTTTTTTTTTTCTGCAAGGCCAACATGCACATTCTGCTGAACAACATTTAATAGGTGTGGTGATCTATTTTTAACAGTAGAGCAGAGCTTTTCATACTGACTGTACTGAAAAGGGAAGAGAAAGGTCACAGATGTCATTTTGTGGTGAAAAAGATGCAGAAGCTTATTGTAAGCGATGTCTGGCCACATTAGTTTTTTTATCCTGTTGTCATATAGTTTGCTAATTCAATATGAAAGCTACTTATATGATAATGCTCTGAAATAGCGTTATCAAACTGAGCTACTATCATGGCAATAAGTACAAAATAGAAAAGACATTAAAGTCTATTTAAGTATGCCTCGACCCAATTAAAAGCCACGCAGCTCAGCCCTGAGGGTAGTCCAAAAAAATCACACACCTCATTGTTCATCATGGGTCATGTCAAGGTCTTGGACTAAGATTTTGCTGCAGAGCACTGCTAAACAACAATGAAAAAGGACTTTGGAGGCTCAGAATGTGCTGCCCTACCTAAAATAGATATTTCTTCTTTTCACCCACTCCATGAAGTAGTGCTGCTAAAACCAAAGTGGAGAGTAGCTTGTATTGACACCACTCAGGAATATATTCCTATAAAGCAGGATGGAGCAATGCACTTCACTCTTAAGAGAGAAGCAGTGATATGTTTATTGATATATAAAAAAGTGATTTAATAAAGGTTAGTAGCAAGGGTGACAGTGTTTTAACAGGATTTGATGGCCAGGTACACTTGAGTATTTACTGCACAGAGGACAAGGTCAGACAAAACGACCAGGGAGACCCTCCCAGTGGGTCGTAGGGCTCAGGGAGGA
>JAVJGJ010000014.1:5775060-5810101 GCA_035590215.1 Microhierax caerulescens | reverse complement strand
GCCCCTTCCCCAGCCCCCTGCCCGGCTCTGGACACGCTCCAGCCCCTCAGGGTCTGTCTGGGGGTGAGGGGCCCAACACTGACCCCAGGGCTCGAGGGGCGGCCGCACCAGGGCCCAGCACAGGGGGATGCAGTGTCACCACTTCAGGCCAAGTGGGTGAATCTGGGCAACTCTGTTCAAATCCTCTGTTGAGTCAAGGGACAGGATGTCTCCTCACCAGTTCTGTGTGGATAAATAGCAGTGCCAGAAAAAAGTGTTTTGCCAGGGATTTCTGAAGTCAGCCAGGAGAACATCCCACCTGACACCATCACTAAGCATTTACTGCGCATTTTACTTTTCCTTCTTTCACCACAGTTAGAATATCTATACAGCAGGCATATCTCAATACTATTTTATCCATTTCTGCTCTTACAGAACTATGTTGACAATTTAGAAGGAAATTTTATGGTATCTTACTTCTCTATAGATATACAAATGTTCGAATGCATAGCCACTTAGTCATAAGTTAGTCTTATCTGATTGCAGAGGGTGTTATTTGAAGGGAAAAAACCCCACTGATCTACCAAGAAGA
This sequence comes from Microhierax caerulescens, assembly GCA_035590215.1. Taxonomy (NCBI): domain Eukaryota; kingdom Metazoa; phylum Chordata; class Aves; order Falconiformes; family Falconidae; genus Microhierax; species Microhierax caerulescens. The sequence continues at coordinate 5,809,530 of JAVJGJ010000014.1, read as the reverse complement.
TTCTTGATATTAGTATTTTAAAATAATAAAACCTTGCCTCTTCAGCACTAAGAATTAAAATTTAATTTTCTTTTAGTACATTAGATGACGGATTCTTAGAGGACATAAAGGTAGCTAGCTATGCCTCTGTCGATCTATGCTGACTTGTGTCAGCTAATGGGTGACCTGGCATTGAAGTTCCTCTTTCAGTCCATTAACCATCTCACTATTTGCGTTAGTACCACTGACAGTTGCAACATTATAGCAAAGAGCTTTCCCAGACCTTAACATGACCTTTACATTTTGAATTCAGATGCACTGACACTGATCTTAAAATGAGACAGTTTTGACTTCTTGCATTTTCCCTGTTCCATTCTTGAAGTGAACACTTTGTTGGGTGTCTTTGCAAGCTTTCACATACCAAGAACTGACTTGTCCAGGCAGTTTGTGCAGCCTATGCCCTGACCTTTTTTCTTCCAAATAGTGAATATGAAGCAGGATTGTGGGATTAGCCCAAGATATCACACTACATCAATCTGTGTAGCTCCATTTTTGACAATGATCACACTTGCAGATCTTCTGTAGAAACATCTTCAGCTCTTAATAAAGAAGATGCATGTTTTCATTGGGTGAGAGTGGTTACAAGTGCAGTTTCTTAGTGGCCATCATTTTTTACTGTTCAAATAAATTCCTGAATAAACCTTCCAGCTCATTGACATGAATTATGAATGTGCCAGCAGTGTTGATTTTAAAATACATGTCAACACTTTAACATCTGAACATCTATGTAAATGCAAGCTTTTAGCAGAATTTCAATTTAACAAATTACAGTTTGTGACTCTAATTTATGAGAACTATGTAAATACCTAAGATTTTTATAGCTGCTCCTGCTTAAATTAATCACAAATTACTAATTATGCCTTTTTCAGCTGCAGGATATGCAAATTTAGTTGCATAAAGAAATGGAGCTTTCAAGAATAGATTGATTTTAGAAATGTTGAGCAGTGTTGGTTTTGGACAGTAGAGTGCAGCCTTTCAACCTGCTGCAGACCTAACTAGTCCACATCTGTTTTGTTTGTAATGAAATCCAAAATATGACGAAAAAAATAACATGTAAAATGTAAAGTATATTCTTCCTGAGAGAATAATTCATATCCCCATCACTGGCTGTACACAGTCCATGTCTGTACACAACTGCAAAGCAAACACAAGTCAGAAATCTAAAAATATTCTAAAGGGTGGGCTAGTCTGTCATACTGCAGCTCCAGCATAGAGAGGAGGAAGTCTGAGAGACACTCACTCACCTAGACCTAAACCAACCTTCTAATGTCAATAGAAACAATCGTTACAAGGGGATTTCTGCAGCCAAATGGACTCTGCCCTGAAGGTAAGCCAGACCAGGAAAGGTCTGCTCTTGACAGCTGCAGCTGTGGGAGTTGGGAATTGAGCCTCTGATGTATGTACGCTGGCTTTTCTTGCACATTCATTCTCCTTTCCTAGCTGTCCCATGATCATGGTGTTGGATCTAAATACTGGATTTTATCTGTCTGTCTATCTATCTATTTATAATTTTGTATTGCTGGTCAGAAATTTCATTCCATGTTTCCTTTAAGGAAGTTGTGCTTTCCTACAACTGTAGAAACACTAAAGCTTCAGGCTTCCTTTTTTAAAATCATTTGGGTTTTGTTGCTTTTGTGATTCTTTGGTAGATAGCCATATTTTTTATGCTTACAGTCCCAATCAGACTTCAGACAGTCCTCAGATTTCAGCTCCAGTATTTTCCTCACTTTTGGGCTCTATAGTACAAGACAGAGATTAATATATCAGAGAAAGTCCAGCAAAGGGCTGCCAAGCTGGTTGAGATGTGGGAGGAGAGGCTGAGAGCTGAGCTGGAGAAAAGGAGGAACCTTCTTGCTGTCTGCAGCTTCCTGTGCTACCACGTAGAGACTAAGGGACAGAATCCTTTCAGAGGGGAACAAGGAAAACTGGAGGTAACATGCACATGTTGCAGTAAGGGAGAATCCAATTAGCTGTAAGGAAAATAAAAGTCACCATTTCAGGGCATTCAAAACCCATGGCCTAACTTCAGAGTTAGAGCCAATTGTGAAGCTGGCCCTGGCAACCTCTTAATATTACCTTCTAGGATTTGCTCCTCTACAGAGCCAGAATTCTTTGTAAAAGCTATTGGCCAGCGGTACTGGGGTTTAGGTGTTTCCTCTTTCTCTCACTCTCTTTCCCCTTTTAAAGATTTGCTGGGCTTTAATTTGTAATTGCTGGAATTGTAAGCAAGAGTTGAAAATGCTACACAGTTCATTGCTTATTTTATGCTTCATAAAATATTTAGATCCCTTCGATGCGATGTAGCCATGAGTCAGCAGGTTGTTACTTTAACATACTTCATCGCGTCAAAAGCTTGCACCCTCCAACAGTTTAGTGGCAAAGAGGGCTGCCAGAATGTATTCTTTAAATGCAGAAGACACTGAGAACCAAGGTACAGGACATATATACACACATGCAAGGAACAGATTTATGACCTCCATTTCCTCCTCTTCCATTTTCCCACAATGTGCCCAGTATTCTCAGTGTTTCTCTGATGGAAACTCCACATTCCTGAGCTGATGGGTTGGCTTCTTTCTATAACTGACTCTGATCACATAAAGAACAATCATGTTATTTCATCCACTACTATAAAATTCGTAGATTTTGGTTTAGCCCAGTCATGAGGAGTGGTGTCCCACCTGGGCTTAAGCAGAAAGAAATAGAGGCATTTCTGATATCTGTAGAGCAGAATTTCTGCTAATGAATTTCCTTAGCTGATATCCCTAGATTAATTTATTTTTCATTTTTAGAAAATCATGACTAACATTAACAAAAAGATCTGCTTTTCAACAGTTAATTTGCAATTTCATAATCAATGGCAAAGCCACTGAATTAAGTTCATTTGGAGTACCAGCATGAGGAAGCTGGTGTAGAAAATTTGTAATTTTGAGGCTGCAGTGAAGTTTAGAGGGAGGTTAGTGCATGACGTCTCCTACACCTTCTCACTCTTTGGGCTACATCATAAGCATGTAGATGTGCATCGTTCCTCCTGGGGAATGTTTTGAGGTCTACTTGTCGAAGATGTTGTGAAAATTTCTTTTCACATGCATATCCACATTCAAATATTGATTTTTATGCTCTTTCTCCCTGACTGCATTTTGAAAGACAGCTTAAAAAACCCCAAACCTTCTAGGTCATTCTTTCTTATCTTTACAAACACATAGCAATGTTGAGGTGTGTTTCAGCAGGCAGCAACATCTGAGTATTGAATGTGTCTATATAACCTCTGCTTTGTCTTAGAGATGCTGGGGAGCTACTGAAGGGCTACAGCCTCCCAAGCACCTAGCATTTCTAAAGACATCCTACCTACAGAAATCACACAGCTCCTGAAGCACTAAGAAGCGCAGAACTTGCATATCTTTTAAGTCTCTGAATCTAAGTGGCTTCCTCCAGGTCACGGGCTGTAACAGAGATCAGTAAACCTGGATTTGTCATTTAATAGCTCCCCCCAACCCAGCTACTGCAGCAGTAGTCCTTTTACTCTAAAGAACAGAAGAGTTTTATTGGTGTTGCTGGTTTCGGGGTTCTGTTTTTGGGGGCTTATTTTTGGTTGGTTGGGTTGGGGGTTTTCTGTGCCTTTTTTCCCCCCTGTGCCAGATTTTTTTAAAATACTTTGTTTCACTGTCTACGGGTTTTTCATTTACTTTTCAGGTCAGTAGATGGATTCTCCACTCAATATTTCATAAATGTTAGCAGTTAGTTAAAAAAAATTCCATCATGCCATAGCACTGAAGTGATCTTTTTACTTCCTCGCACAGTGTAGTGTGTTGGGTTTTCCCCCTTTTTTTTATTTAGGAAAAGATCTTAAAAGGTCTTAGTTATAATTTATTGAAAGTAATATGAGTTTCAATTTCTCCACACAAATAGTGTTGTACAAAATATTCATAATAACCACTGTTTTAAACCATAACTCATAAAATCAAGTCTATCTCCAAATGTATTTTTCATTTATAGCCTGATAAAAAGTGAATCTCAGCTCCAAAGTCAGAACACAACTTAGTTTCATAAAAATATGACCACTTTGTTTTCTGTGCCTGGACTGGGAATAGGCTATAAATATAAGCAAATCCCATGAATATATTCTCCTAGGTACCAGTGTGGGTGAACTTATCTAAGTAAATCTAAAAGATAGATAAATAAACAAGATAACTGTTAAAGAGTAGAGGTGTGAGTAAATACAGGAATACAGGGAGAGTATCCATGAAAGCTGCTGCAAGTTCAGATCTGTGGTAGAGTTTTAGGGGCCCTTAAAAGAAAACAACCACCTTTGAAAAAAGGAAGAAAGAAAGAAAAAAAAAAAAAGAATAAAAAAGAAAAGAAAGAAAAAAATAAAAAAGACAAACACACCCCCAAAACTAAGTCCGTCTCACACTGTTCCTTCTTAATCTGCACTTTTGAGAGTGTTAGCAACATTTTAGAGAATAACACAGTGCAAAGGCAGTCCCTCTATGGGCAGACTAAGAGACTAAAGGAAATTGTGGAGCTGGGCCATGGTGAGTACTGGGACAAACTGGGGGTAATGCAGGGGTGAAGGAATTTGGGAATAACAAGTAGCATTTGCAGTGAGTGCTGGAGTGAAACTCATCAGTTTTCTACCTACTGCTATGCTGAAGTAATCTGTGGATGTTATGACAGCTTTGTTTTAAAAAAAGAAAAATACCAGGTTAATCACTTGCAAGACAGTTTTCCCCCATGCCCTGAGAGCATTATGGAAAAATACCCAGAAGCATTTGTGAGAGTGATGGAGAGGTTGATGAAGCCTTCTGTCACTGAAACCAACTTGTGTAGATTATTCCACAGTTGTTGCAATCACATTCTTATTAATATTAATAGAAATATGGATTTGGTCTTATAATGCATATTTAAATAAAAAGTTGATGGCAAGGATACACCAAGCATATCTAGAAACATTAGAAAAGAGCTAAATTAAAGCCTGTGGTTTGCAAGTGGTCACATTTTCCTCCATGCAAAATGAGAATACTGCCCAGCCAAGTGTTATTGAACCCTGTCCAGCAGAGTATATGGTGTCATGGATGGGGTGATGCACTTCACTCGGAATAGAGAAGCAATGATACATGATTTAACAAGGGTTGGTAGCAAGGGTGACAGTGTTTTAACAGGATTTGATGGCCAGGTACACTTGAGTATTTACTGCACAGAGGACAGGGTCAGACAAAACGACCAGGGAGACCCTCCCATTGGGTCGTGGGGCTCAGGGAGGATGCTCTTGTGTTCTAAAAGCTCCTTCTCAGAGGGGAGTTTAGGTGCAGCTGGATCCAGGCTTGGTCTCACACTTGATCAGTGGTATATATCTAAACAATTACAGGTGCACAATCAATCCTTTATACCACTTAGCTAAGATTTCCAAAGTTTTAGCATGCTATTAATCACTTGCTGATAATCTGTTGCAGCGATGAATCTCCGGGGTGCAGCCCGCTGCCGTGCAGGGGAGCCCCATGGGCCCTGGGCTGCCCATCGGTTATAGAGAGATAACTGACCCCCCTGTCGTACTTGCACAGTGGCAGGTTCATTTCTGTCAGACTTGGCTTGAGTTGGACCTTGACCACCACTGTTAGGTGGGTGCATCGCTCAAATTAGCCCTTGGCTATGATGTCGCTATCAGTCTCCCCTGAACCCACTCCGAGCCAGATACAGCCATCACGATCAGACCATCCATTTTGACTGCCCCAGGTGGTTATCACTTGAGCATTGCCATGGAAAGAAAGGTCAGGATGGGGGTAGCACACTGCCACAGAAGGCCATGTCCAATCTGCAAAGCTCATTGCTCAGGTGTCTCCTTTTGTGCATATTTATATCTGAAAGTACTTGAAATAAAGTGAGAGGTCTGTGTTGCCACCTAGCATGACGCTGAAGATACCTGTTGCATGATATAAAGCTATGTAGGGATGTTTAAGACTCCAAAACTGGCTGGCATTGTTTCAGCATGGATAAGTCTGGATAGGATGGGGTCTCATTTGCATTGTCTATTAAGGGTATTCTTTGGAAAAATGATTTCTAGAATCTCATCCAGGTGTTATCGCAGGAGGAAGTAGTCAGTTCACCCTGAAAGAGAGCCTGGAACTGAAATAAGGCAATGTGGACAATGACCCAAGAGCAAACCAAGGAATTACATTACTCGGTGGTGGTGAAGGACGTAGTACGCAGTACATGGTTTGACGCTGGTAGGAATGCTCTCACGTAACCGGTGAAGGAAAAACTTTCACTGGGTAAGCCACTGTGGGGGGTTCTGTTCTGCTAATGCAGCAAGAGGAAGCACAGGAATGAATCCAACTCACTTTATCCTCTGGAAGAGCTTTTCTTCCACCCTACTCAGACCTGCAGTGTCTCCTTATAGACAGCTGCACCCTTAACTTGTTTCCCCACACTACTGAAAGAACGGTGCCTAATATCCAAAATCTGGAAAGGTCTCCTTGATCCTAAGATTATTATATTGGGAAAGTCCATAGGTTTGAGCTCAACCGTTTCCAAACTTTCTTCCATCAAGATCTCTTTTAGAGTTGGATATTTCTTCCTTATCCAAGTTCATTTAGTGGCTGCTGACCCACCGCCTCTTTTCCACCTGGCTGGAGATACACCTCACTTCTCCCAGAAATATCACCAGTCTTGAGGGGCAGCCTGAGGAGGAAGGGAAGCAGCATGTGACCAGATCTTCAGGTTTTCTTAACTTCTGGTGTGAATGCCCATGAATTTGGATTAATTATGGACAAATAATTTTCCAGAAGGAACTTTGGGTGTGATTTAGGTTCAGGCTAAAACATGTACAATTAGGTAATGACATGTGAGTTACAGGGATCTAGCCAATAAATACAAGGAACCTCGGAAAGTAATTCTGTTCACTCCAAGTTGGCACAGTGTCTGGTTATCTGAATACAGATATATATATTCTTATATTCTTGATCTCCATTAATTGTAAAAGGAACATTGAAACCTATCTCACATGTAAACACCTGAACAGGTCTTACCCAGGACCTGAAACCTGGCTGCCGATAAAATCACTAATTTTCATTTGCCCCTAGTTTATTCTATCATTTCATCCTTCCTAGTAGATAGTAATTTCCATAAATGTTTCTCTAAGTCTTAAAAGTGAGGCAGATTTTAAAATGAAAATTTTTCCTGAAATCATATTATAAAGAGAAAGAAATACAAGGCAAGACAAAGCAAGGCAAGGGAAGAACAAATAGCTGTATTTTCCTTCTTAATCAACAACAACTAAACACCTCTCAGTAACACCATACATTGACCTAGAAGCTTATAAAGTATTATTAGATATATTTTCTTTTTTTTGTTTGTTTTAAACCTGACATTTTTCATATGTACATGTGCGAGGTGTAACCAACATGGTTTTAAACGCAAAAAGCATGTGATTGTATTAAAAGAAGTGATTGAATCCAATGTGATCATGGCAAGACAAACCTTTACTTGAACGTTTTTTACTTGTTTCACCAAGGTTTGCTTCCTTCCTAAAGTTTGGAGCAAGAAGCTGAATGCAGATTGCTGCGGCAGCTGCCAGGTACCTGCCTATTTCCTTAATTTTTTCAGGAAAATCAGTCCAGAGAGGGGTTAGGTTTTGATCTGTGGGAGGTAGTGCTCCTACAGGGGCTGGGGGTCTGGCTTTTCCAGGGCAGTGACAAGAGCTGTGTGGTGTGAGAGGCACAGGTCACATAGGAATACCCTTGCAATCATCAGGTCATCTGGGGGGCACCGTGTTATAAACCATGGGACAGCACCCTAAGCCAGGAGCATAAACAAGCTTCATTGGCTGTAACTTCCTTCCTTTCTGTTGCTGCAGCTGTTTGGGGAGCTGTTATTTTCCTTGTTATTATGGTGAGTAAAGCCACTATGCTTCGTTTGTCCAGGGGCAGCAATTGTAGCTGCCAGTAAAGGGTCAGTATGTTTTGTAGACATGTTTTGTACCCATACTCTCTTTAATCTTGTCATTGTGACAAAAAAAAAAAGCTTATCTCAAAGCAACTGATAAAAGCCTCTCCTAGTTATTTGCATATATCCTTCACGTGCAAAAGGGTATGCACAACAACAACCAAACCCTGTTGCAGGGTGGCATAACTAGGAAAGGTGTTCAGTGGTGGGGAAAGCAGAGGGACCCTATTGGCACTTCTTCCAATCTAACAATAGAACAAGTTTAGCAATTGTACAAAACCTATATGTACAGATTACATACAGTCTGCCCTTTTCTACATAACGCTACAGATTTAGATTTATAGCCTGCAAGCTGTTACAGTAAAAATATCTAATGTTACAAGCAGTGCCTATCCTCTTACCTTCTTCCCTTTCTTCCTTTCTACTCTTCCTTCTTTCTCTAGAGTATATCCACTTCAGACTGGGACCACCCCCACCACCCCCAACCCAAACCAAAAAACCCCACAAAATTATAAAAGACCTTTGTAACTTCAGTCAGATTTGGGACTTTGAGCTTTAATTCTGTTGGTTTTCTTTTAGATGACTTTCTAACTTCTGTCCACAAGGACTGGTGGGACCATCGTTTTGGGGTCTTTCAGGAGACACCCATAGGAAGTAGCTTTCTCTCCCATCTCAGTGTGTAGGAGACATCTCCAATCAAATGATGGGATGGACAGGAAGGGAGTGTTTTTCTCAACTCTTTAAGTTTTAAGAGGTTATAATTTAGAAACATAGGGCTGACAACAAATTCATAGGTCAAGGTCCTATTCCTTACCACCTTAGACTGTACCACGCTCCATACAAACTAACCGAGCTCCATTTTAAACCTTGCTAATTTTATTTTTACTTCTAATAGCATGATTGGAAGCTTGTTCTAAAATAACTGTCTCCAAATGCTTCGACTATCTAATTTTCAACCTATATTTATTTATAGTCATTTTATAGTGATTTGTTCTTACATCAGCTTTTCTTTTTCATCTCACATGACTCATCTCCCCCCCTGTTGGTTATCCCATTGATAAATCCAAAGAGAAGAATTATAGCTCCCCTTGGCCTTTTGTTTGCTAAACAAAACAATTGCTTTTAGTAATCATCAAGAGGTTTCCCAACCCTGGCCATTACTACTTCTGTCTTGCACATTTTATTCTGTAAGATGAAGATCAGGGTCTTACCTATAAGGAGAATAGCTATGAGAATCACCTTGTTTGATCTGTGTTCAGTTATAGCTGCCTTTTCCTAACCTTGTTTCATTGACAGTCTTTAAACTTCCTCTTAGCGGTTAGCATGACCATTTTTTTCTCCTTTGGTCTGGTGAGCACAAAGAGAAACAAACAAACAAAATAAGACATTATTTCTCATTAACTGACCATCCTCTGAAATTGCATCACCAAGTTTTAGCATTGTTATCAGTGTAATCCTGAAATTGTGGCCTGGACAATTGCAGAATGCACCCTCTGCAAGTTTTCAGGTGATAGAAAACTGAGAGGAGCAGATGATACACCAGAATGTTGTGTTACCATGCGGAGGGACCAGCACAGGCTGGAGAAATCAGCTGGCAGAAAACTCAGAAGTTCAACAAAGGGAAATGCCAGGTCATGCCTCTTGGAAGGAATAACCCTAGCCACCCCCACAGGCTGGAGGCTGACAATCTGGAAAGCAGTTTGGCAGTAAAGGAATTGGGAGTCCTGGTGGACACCAAGTTGACTATTAGCTAGCAATGTGCCCTTGCAGCAGAGAGAGTCATCAGCTTCTTGGTCTGCACTAGGAAGAGCATTGGCAGCAGGTCAAGGGAGGGGATCCTTCCCCTCTGCTCAGCCCTGGTGAGACACAACTCAATTGCTGTGTCCCTTTCTGGGCTCCTCTGTACAGAACAGATACTAACATACTGGAATGGGTCCACCAAAGGGAGGAGAGATGGTTCAGGGATTGGAGCATCTTCCATATGAAGTTAGGTTGAGAGAGTTGAGAATGTTTGTCCTGAAAAGCCCTGATAGAAAAAAGTTATTATCTTATCCTTATGTTGCATTTCCCATACTTTTTGTCCATTGCCTCTAGTCCTGTCACTGGACACCACTGAGAGGGCTCTGTGATCATCCAGTTCCTCCTAGCTGACGTATTCTACTGAACTGACAGTGGATTTCCATTTTTATCTTTTCATTAGTAAAGACTCACAAGAGAGCTAATTGTGTCATGGACACAAGAATATATTTAGTAATATCAATCTCGAGATGATCATCCTTAACAAAGAGCCATTCCTTCAGCTCAATTATTTTTGTGACAGGAATGAAGTGAATGTATCATCCCAACCCAATAAGTACACAATTAATAAGGACGATGGAAAACACATTTTATTTTCAGTACCCTAGAAATCTTAAAATAACCACACTCAATAGGATTGGACACCAAGGGGTGATCACTCTTTCTGTAAGGTTACATCTCTGGACTTGTGATATTACACAGTATTTTGTGAAGCAAGTCACTGGCTTTTTTAGAACTTTTTTCTCTTGTCAAAACTGGTTTTAGATAAAATAAAATATTAATAGATAAGACTGTGAGTTCAAAGTTGGTCTAAATCCCTAAAAAAGACAATGAAAAGTTTCCATTGATGTCCATGACCTTGGGGTTAGCCCTTTGTTTCCTAAGTGGTTGTCACAGGCTTTCAGTAGAGTGAGAATATGGTGATCAGCTGCTCTCCTACTGCCTCCTCCCCAGCCACCAATGCATCCTATAGCTCTATCTATACTTAATGCTTATCTAGATTGGTTTGCAGCCAACTAGCCCTCTAGTTGAGGGCTATCTAGTCTGAGTAATTTAATCAACTGCACCAGAAAGGTCATATATGATAAGGCTTCATATGCACCTGTTTGATGCGTGGAATCATGGTGAATTCTTGGAGCAGTTGTGATGCCATCCATTCCTTTTGAGATGAACTAACGCCTTGTAAAGCTATTTAGAAATGCTCCTTCTTTGTTACCAGTCTACATCTGACAGATTCTGAAAGCTTGTCAGCCTCTTGTGTACAACTCAGCTGGAGTCTGCTTTACTTCCATATTTTGCCATCAGTTCATTTATTATTTCTGAAATGTTAATATTAACTTCTAGCTGACTGACTTGAGGAGGCAATGATCAAGGTAAACTAATCAAAAGTGATAGTACATTCCACCTGTTATTATACAACATTCTTTACAGCCAAGTTTGAAAGGTTTTTATTTTGTAGTTTTTTCTTCAGATAGTCCAGATTGTCAGAAGTAGCTCATGACACCAGTAGTACAGAATATTGAATAATGTTGTTAAGACAATAACACTAGCACAAATGAGATAATTAGAATGGAGATTTTAACAAATAGTTATTATGTTCTCATCCAGGAAGACATGTTTTACATTTAAATTGTTGGAGCAAAATCAGAACACTTGTATTCTTGATGAATTAAGATCTATGAATGTCAGGTTTAAAAAAACTCCAACAATCAAAACAACCTGTTAGTTTAAGCTATGAAATACTATTTCACACTCATGCCTTTTCTGAGCTTTGATAATAAAATATTTTGTGATTTTTCTTTCCTTTTTTTTTTTTTCTTTGTAATCCACTACATTTCTTATAATTGATCACAAAACTGATGCAAAAGGAGTGTCAAATTCAGTCCCGTAAAAAGCATGGTGTTTTTGTATATGCTTAAAGAGCAGGTGACTGTGGGGCTGTGAAATGTGGGGATCTCCAGGGTTGGGCAACACCTCTTCAAAGGGCTTGGGACTGTAGATTTAAACATAAGGGGCTACAACCTACCTAAGTTCCAAAGAGATATCCGACTGTTTTTGTGTCTTAACTCTTTATTGATGAAATTCTTAAGTAGGAGTACTTACTTTCTACAACCCACTTCCACAAGGGCTTAAAATATTACTTCATAAAGAGTAAAATGTGGAATTAGTCCTGACAGCATTGCAAAGCTGTAACAATACAGAATATTGCTATCTTGTCATGTCCACTTATTATTGTTGGGAGATAATGAAGTCTTGTGTACTCTTTTACTTCTGTAGAAGTGTCTTTCATTTTTCCCTCTTGTCCTCTGTCATTTGCTGCATTGATTTAGCAATGCAAAGGGGATTCAAACCACCTGGGCATTTATTAATGCTGGGTAAATAGAAGTTTGAGCTGGTTTTTTAATGTACTTTCCAACCTTGTTTATTGTCATTATGCTAGCTTTCTGGTGAAAATGTTTTTATTGGCAAGAAGATCTGCAGAAAGCTCGAGCTCTGTAAATAACAATGGGAACAAGTTTTCCTGAGAGAATTAACTCTGGGAATACTGCCCTGACTATACTGAAAACTTAATGTACGTATCTGCATAATACATTTAGCTGAACAATTGTGACTTTTTTGAAACTGGAACATAGTGGTGTGACAGTCACAGTTCTCTGAGGAATGATTTGTGTCTCCAAGTTCTTGTCTGTCTCTTCCAGGTATATCTATTACCCTACTAAAACATATTACCCCTAACTGTAAATCTTACCCTGCAGACACAATGTAGTTTGAGTTCTGACCTTGAGAAATGAGAAACCTTTGATATTTCTCTGTTGCCACAGTTCACATGAAAAGGTTTTAGGATTAGCTATCAAAATACATGGTAAGAATACTAATTGTGACCATCAGATACTAAGGTAATGCTAAAGTATCAGCATTCATACAGATGGGTAAATTGTCCAAACAAGTAATCCTGAAAAGATCCTAAGTGACGATAAATAAATAAATAAATAAATAAATAAACTACTGCATCAAGCATTGGAGAAGGTTTAAAAATATTTTATCTCTACGGCACAAGTGATCTAACATAATTCTACCTTGAAATGGAACCCCAACAGTCTATGAAGACTAGGCTATGGGAATTTTTAAGTGACTGATGGGAATGACTGATGGGAATGTTTAAGGGATTGATGGTCCATGATGGCAAATACAATAAACCAACTTTGTATCAAACTACTGAGTTTGAGATTAGGTGGACCTTGTTATTCCCATACTTCAGCACCTCAGGTTACCACACAGAACTATGTCACTGAACACCAGTTTGGTAAGAAAGCGTGGCCTGAAACTTGTAGTGAATAATACCTTCATTTTCCTGGAAAAAAGCAAATATTTCCCAGGAAAATTTTCCTTTGAGAAAATCAATATAATTTACAGTCAGTATCAACTATGTTAATCAGTTATATATATATATATATATATATATATATATATATAAACAGTTTAAAGAGGTGAAATTTATCTGGCATTTTCCATTAAATTATAACAGAGAAAAAAAGGACATGCGCTGAAGCTACTTGGGTCAAACATGTAAAGATCCTCCATGTACTTAAGCACACTTCTCCATGCTTCTGAGCAGTTAATTATTATCCCAAACATTGGGAGAGAATGACATTGTAATGAAGTGGAGTCAAATCACCCAATACATATATTTAAGTCTCAAGTAAAGCAGCCAAAATGGAGCATTTCCAGGGTACAATTCAGCTATTAACTCTTTCCTCTAAATGATATTTAAGGTGCTTCTACATCTGTAAGAGTGGATGAGATGAATCTTGTAACTGTTCTAAGTATCTTCCTTCCCTTCCCAGGAATTCTTCCAAGCTACAGGTCAAAGGTAGGATCAGAAATGGGAAACTGCAAATCTTGCTATAAACACATTACTAGTCTAAGAGATACAATGTTCTGCCAGGACCCAACCCCCTCAAATACTGAGGCATTCATTTACTTTTTTATAAAGTGAAGAAAATTCTGAAGGTAAAGAAGGGCAGCAGCATGACTTACAATCCATTTATTTAGGGTTTTATAGAATCTCTCCATAGAAAGTTTTGTGGGGTTTTTTCTTTTGGTGGGTTTTTGTTTTTCTTTTTTCCTTCTATAAATTCTGCAGACTAGTAGAAGAACTTTGATGTGTCATCCTATGTAGTCTTAGCAAATGCAGCCTAATTTACTAATTCATTTACATAGTTTCAGCATAACACTGACATCTGCCTATAAATTCATAGATCAAAACAACTGGCAGAAAAAGAAAAAAGGAATTCAGAGGGAAAAGGAGAAAGCTGATGTAATAAAATCCAGAGATTGATCTAAACCTGATCAAAAGTGGAGACTGCCTAAAATGCAGAAGAATTTTGTAGAGGAATGAAGCTGGGTTAATTATTGTTGATAACACACAGCTGTGGGCTGGCTTCAGGGGCGGTGGGTTGGCTGATGTAGACAAGGTGCAGCTGTGGCTGGTTCTGGTCAGGGGTTGAGAGACAGTGAAGAGGGAGCAGCTGAGGAAGGAAGAGAAAGGAGGAAGAAGCAGAGAGAAGAGGGTAAGAGTGCACACCATGGGTGAGGAGAGAGGAAGAGAGAGCGGGCCCTGGATGAGGTGAGACTAGGAGAAGGCAGCAGAGGGACTGGTATGAAGAGTGTGTTGGTATGAGATGGTAAAATGCCTTGTTGTAGCTTGATAGTCTGGAGAGTGCTGTGACATAATTTAAGATATGATTTTGACTCCAGTTTCGTATTTTGCAAGGGAATCTATTCTGTAGTATTGTGCAGTGATAGAGATGTCAGCTATTAGAGATAAATATACAGAAAGAAATGAATCTGAGGTAGCTAGATCCATGGTTCCTGAAAGTTAACATTTTATGAAAGCATATCATTAACTTTTTCGGTCAAAGACCGTTAACCATGCTGAATTATTTTGGGTAAAGCTTGGCATCTCCACATGTGTAATCCTCAAGCTGATCTTTAAGAACAGTCATTTATTCAAAAGTCAACGCAACATAACATAAATATTTGGCTTCCATGTTGCTTTTATATTCAAGTGTTATTATTAAATACAAAATTAACCACCATCATTTAAGAGGGTAGTTTAACAAAGGGATTACTCATTTCTCATAAAGCAGCTATTTTCTAACTCACATAATTTGCTAAGGAAATCATATAGAAGTCATGCTTTGTGGAATAATAATATTCTGTTAGCTTTTCAGAAAAGAGTTGATTTGTTCTGTGGTAGCATTCATTAACGCTGCATTTCCAAGATCCTGAGAGCCAAAAGTTCTCATTCAAGAGAATGGAAATCACTGCACCTTCTGAT
Source organism: Microhierax caerulescens (assembly GCA_035590215.1). Lineage (NCBI taxonomy): Eukaryota > Metazoa > Chordata > Aves > Falconiformes > Falconidae > Microhierax > Microhierax caerulescens. Next base: position 5,794,415 of record JAVJGJ010000014.1, on the reverse strand, counting down.
ACCCTGTTTTGTGTAATTAGATGCCTACCTAAACGGGCTGGTCATTCAAAAAGCTCCATAATTTTATTCTTTTTTTTCAGCATTATTGCTCATGAAACTGTGCAATCATGGTTTCATTTTAAATGCCACCACAGGCCTCTGGGTTTTCATGTGAAAAATTCAGCAAATGCAGGAAGATATAAAGAATCGGTTATCCTTAGGATGACTAAATCCTTATTTGAAATTGCAGCAGGTGAAAATTAATCTTGACAATTTGGGAAGCAATGGAATCTTGCTATATGTGCCCAAGAATGTTTCTTTGTCCTTCCAAAATTTGGGACAGCATTCATGAATATTACAATATTTGCTTTACCTCTCCTCTATTGTGGTTTTGCATACGTTTTACAGATGTATTTAGCAATTCCTTTTACTGGAAAAAAAAAAAAAGAAAGAAAATACTGTTTCCCTGATATAGACTGTTTAGTCCCTATTATTAGTAACAGTCTATTTAGTTCCCTAAATACACTTAGTCCAATGTCAATGCCCAAACCAAACCCCAAATGTTAATGTTTCATCACAGATTTTTTTTTTTTTTTTCTCCAGCAATAGGAGAACACTGAAGAAAGTAAAGGTCTTGTGAATCAGAAACACTGATCTCTTGATCATAGATCACGTATAGCCTCATTTTATGAAACACCTCTTTCATATCATAAAACTACTAGCTGGACATTTATTCCCTTCTGAATGGGTTAGCCTGCAACTCTGTTCTGAAGCTCTGGGTTGTGTGTCATGAATCTTACCTTGTTGGGAATGCAGAGTAGAGAAAAACAGCAGTATGACACCTCCAAAATCTGATATTGCTGTACAAAGGATTAGCAGTCCTTGGGAATAACGTTAGGAGTCAGGACTAAGAAATTCATCTTCAGAATCTACATCACCACGATGCTTACTTATTTGGAAACCCTACTTGCCTCTGCTTGCAAACCTTGCACTGAGGATATATATCAAACACGAAGTGAAGAACTAGTGGTGTAATGACTTTTCCTATTAAGTAAATTTCAGAGTTTATGTCTGGGTTTGTTTGAGGGTTTCTTTGTAGGTTTTTTTTGGTTTTTTTTTTTGTTTTGTTTTTTTTATATGAATAGGAAGAACAGAAAAGTAGTCTTGGGTTTTTCAAATTCTTGCAAGGAAATTCTTTAAATGTAAAAACCTCTCTGGGTGGAAATAATTGTAGGGGGTTTTAAACTTGAAGGTGTAGTGTCATTGTTTCAGATGTCATTATGTTTACATAGCACTATTACACTTTTAGATAGATCTGGATTCTAAGAGTTAGCAAAATGTGGCAAAGCCAGTTTTCCTATGGCGTACTTCTCCATTAATTCATACCGTGTTTGGCTCTTCTGAGCACTTAGGTGTACAACGATGCTTTGCTATGAACTCCCTAACATTCTATCCAGTGACAGGTCAAATTATAGATCTATAGGGTAAAAGGCAGTCACTGAGTTCTCCTACACTCCCAAATGAGACTCTGTATAGGCCAAGAGGAGATTGGTGTTGGAGTAGGCGGCTATGTCAAGACCTAATTCACCCTTGTTGTCTTTGAGTCAGGTGTTTTCAAATACTGATCTGTGTTCACTGATAACTAGCAGATCATAAATCTGATTAATTCTTTGCACATAGGTCGTTGAATGGGGAGTGAAGATAAATAATTTTACTCATGAATCCTACCATTGAAGTAGGGCAGTGGAGCTGGGGCTGCTTTGGGACAGCCTTCAAACCATCAATGTTCCCAAGAAAGGCATTCCCATTATCTATGTCCCCCAGCAACTGACATCTAATGAATAGTTTGATATATTCCCTGAAAGGAGTTATTAGAATCCAAATTACAGGGGGATAAAATGCCTCGACACATATCTATTTCTATGAGGTTTTTAGACCCATGTCTCCAGCGAAGCAAAGGGAACATGTTCTCCTTTCTAACATTGTCAACCTTCAATATCACAGGCACCCAAAATTAATAATTATTTAGCTGCTGAACAATTATGACAGATGATTAATTGACCACAAGAAGGTAGTTCTCGTGGTGCTATTAATCAGTATGTCATCAAGCAGAAAGAGAAGGTAAGCAATCTGTATCTGTTACAAGCCATGCAAGGGACACATTACTCAGTCAGCGTGAAAAGGTCATTGTGCAGCTGAAAGCAGGATGAGCAGACTTAGCCAGATTGATGACAGAGTGTTATTTTGTGTATTTATTATCAAGGGGAAAAAAAAAATACTGTTCTATCTGAACAAACACTGTAAATAACTGGTTTACCAAAACAGAATGCTAAGAAAAGAGCAGGTTGCTGAGCTGTCAGCAATGCTTTAGCCTTCTATTGTTCAAAGATGACCAACTGTGTTATAGGGTAGAGGAAGACACTTTCCCCTCCCACATCTCTGTGTTTTCTTGATAAAATATTTTTCAGCTGTGGCCTCTGGACACGAGAGCCCACTATCATCTCCTCTCCTGATGATTACCACGCAGCTCATTAAATAATGCTCATTACCGTCTGCTGCAGGGGGAAGTCTGTTGGGTAAGGGAGTGCAGAAACAGGGGTGGGCTGGGAAGAAAAGAGTAAAAGTGGTTGTGTGTGCTCCATGGGGTGCTGGAGTTGTGTGCTGGTGGGAGGGAGAACACATGGATGGCATTGACTGTAGGACACCTAGGACAGCTTCCTTTCCTTGCTCTTTTAAGCTTCTTAGGTATGTTTGCATCCAGCAACTTTGAGGTGTGCCTATAGACTTAACAGCAGGCAGATGTGATCTCTTTCTGCCTGTGTTTTGAGATAACCAGTAGCTATTGTGCTAATTGCATGGCAACTAACTGTAACCTTGAACTGGGAGCTTATAAATGTAAAGAATCTTTAAGAAGCATTAGAGCAGGGCTGAAGAAGGCTTTGTATATCTGCCAGCCACTGACAGCTCTGATACTTTTTCACCTGGTGTGAGGTCCAAGGACAGGCACAGTAGATACCAAGTCCTTGTGTGTGCTTCCCACTGCGGTGTGCTGGGCAGCTGGGCTTGGTGGTGGCATGGGTGCTTTGTGCCGGGGGGAAATAATGTTCGGAAAGACTTCCCCAGATGTCTGTGTGTTAAATTTCTGGTGGGTATAGATACCACTGTCTCCATGGTGAAAGCTGTCTTTGTTTTCAGGCTTCTCTTAGCAGAGGTCAGTGGTTTAAGATGGGGGAATCCAAAATTATTTCTGTTTTAAGCCATGCTTTCCCAAGGGGCAATTTATCCCTGCAGATGAATTCGGTTCAGCCACCTAGATGTTGTACAGATGTCTTAGTAGAGAACTGTGTTTGGGCTAATTTATCTTGCTGAGAATGTTAATTACCTCAAGCACAGTGTCACACTCTTGCAGGTGTGGCTTCTAGATCTGGCTGCCACCCAACTGGCATGGGACAATGGCAGGAAAAGCCTGAGTCCTCCATCCACAATGGATTTGCAAATCTCCCTAACTACTCCATAAAGAGTTTCCTTAATTCCTTTTTATGCCTCGATGTGACATTGTGAAAAAGTATGGGCAATACATAGTTGTTATGGACTGCAGAAAAGCCTAGGTAAGGGTTTCCAGGTGTGATGTTCTTTGCAGGTTACAAGGCTTTTTTTTTTTCTGGGTTTCTGGAGCCAATGTAGAAATAAGAAAAAGAAGCATCAGGAAAATACAGGCCCAGTTGTTTTGCCTTGATCAGACAGCTCAGCCCAGCAATTAATTCAATGATATTATATATACTTCACTTTTCACCTATTTTAGGTGTTAGATTAAAAAAAAAAAGCATTTTCTTTACTGATTACATCATCTTGAATGTCAGATCAGTAGACCATGATTCAGTAGATATCTACTTAATCCATTTATTTACTGATTCAAAAATATTTCAGTTGGTTTAATAAACAGAACTTTAGATTCATTCCTAATGGAAAATGCCAGTTTCACAGGCATTTTTCAACAGAAAATGGTTATTGTACAGAAGCTGCATTTTTCACTGATGAAAAATTTCCAAGCAGCTCTGTTATTTGCTTATTCATTTCTATCAGACAATTTGTTTACTGGACATTTTACAAATATTTAGATAGAGATTTATAAACACAATACTAGAACCATTTTAATCATTCTTTAACCATGAAAAGTTTTTACTTGCCCGCCATTCTCCAGTTGAATAACTCTTGCATAAAAAGTCAAACTCTTGATCTTAGACACCATTTATCTTGAAGTTCTCTTGTGCCTGGAGTCACAAAAGAGATGCCATGCAGCTTGAAGGAATTTCAGATAGAGAAAATGCAGTCACTTGCCTTATGGAGCTCACATATATGCCTCCAGCCATCAATACAGGCGTAAATGAGTGAGACCTTGGCATAAAAATACAAATGAAAATTGTGAAAATACAAAATGTAATCAAAATTGCAAAATACAGGAGAGGCTAGGAGAAAAAGCCTTCAAACTCTACAGGAGCAACTAGTGATGAAGAATGTAAAGGCAGGAGATGACAAGAACCATGTAAGCTCTGGCATGGTTATGAAATAACAAGAGACACGTTGCAACACACAGGACTGAAAAAGCAGTTAGCAAGGATAAGCACCGCGTATGTGGCCTGAGATTTGCCAAACAGGGGTTTTCACCAGTGCTTGTCACACAAGTTTATATGTGATTCCTGATAAAGCCAGGGAAGAGTTCATCTGCACATATGGACAAGTTTGAAGGTGCAAATGAATTTGCACATAAGTATGAGTCCAACCCTGAGGTGACCTAAAAGCTGAGCGAATTATTCTATTTGAAGCATGTTTTCATGGTGTGCCCTAACCCAGTGCAGCAGTGTCATATGAAAATACCGTGATATAAATCATGCAAAAGAGTGACCTCGCTGTGATGGCAGTTTTACAAACTGTATTTTTTATTTCTCAAATAAGAAGTGTATATAGATGCCACTGATGGGCAATAAGTATGGCACTGCTTCCTCTAGTTAGGTATTTGTGAACTACTGGGATGAATATATTTTCTCTTTCAGTGATCATGTTATCAGAGATCTATATGAACATTGCATGTGCTTGATGCTGCTATAATGAAATGTACAGGACCTAATTCACCACTTGGTTACTCCAATCTAATACCACTGTAACTCCACTGATATCTCTGTAATGAAATCAGGAGAGCAGAGGATAACTTGTTATATTTGCTTAGGAGGACGGGGCAGGGGGAAGTGCATTTTTGAGCTCTTTAACTCAAACTTTGTAATTTTTCCTAATCCTCTTAATTTCATAAATGTAAAGTTTCCAGGTAAATAAAATTAATCCAGAGTGAAATATGGTAACCACATGTTCATTGTTGATAATAAATATAAAGTAGCTTGAAGTTACTTTAGTAATAAATGATACTGTATTGGAAACATGTAAAGGAACTGATATGCTTTTGCTCAGTATGTTGCTAGGATTTGGGAGCTAAGATGTGGCTTCCAAGTCCGCATGGTTTTTTGAAATAGCTATAGGGAAAGCCATGCTGATAAGTTAAAATTTGTATGCTGTTGAAAACAGGCATTTAAGCTCAGCTGCAATTCAGAATTTGGAATAAAATGTCAGTATCTGTAGGGGGAAAAAATCTGAATTTGATTCTTTCCAAAATAAGCCTTTAATAGGAAAACAACTTGATAGTTATGTAAATGTTGGGAAAACAGAAGTCCTATTTGCTGCTTATTTTCTAAAGGGCAAAGGGCTTGTGTCCTTCCTTTCTTGCCAGGAGCAAACTTATATGAAAACACAAAAATTGAGATTTATAATCCATCCAATATCATATTCTTTTAAAAAATCATCAACCGAGATGTCAGAAACCTAGGGTGTTGTGGCTTCAGGTAGGGTACAAACAGCAGGAGCAAATGAACTTTTAAAAAGCCAAGATGCTGTTTTCCTACAGCTCAATTTGCCCCTTTCTGAGCCAGAACATTACTTCTCCAAAATTGTGTTGTTTTGCTCTTTTTTTTTTTTTTTATAAGCACCTGAGGGAGGTATTTAAATTTAATCACATTCAGGTTCAGCAGTCATCATGGTGATAGTAAAACAGGTGTGGATGGGGTGAATGGCAGGATTTGCTGATTTGTGAGATTCTATCACTCAGCATCTGCTAGCCAAATTGCCAGCTAATCATCTGTTAAAAAAAAATAAAAAAATAAAGTCCTGTTTTGACAAGGAGAGCATTTCATCACCTGTGGAAATTGCCTTCTGAAATTTGCAGTCTGGTGCCCAAATCTCTACAGGAACTGAAAGGAGAAATCGCCATCTGTATTTCCAGTCCCTTCTCTTCAAAATTCAGGTGATTGAGTGTATCCTCTTGTTGAAAAATTCCCTATGTTTTATTAGCCAGCCTTGCTTTCTGCCCTGAAGGTAGCATTTCTTATCACCCATGAAAGAAATGTCTGCTCCATAGGGGAAATCAAAGGAAATTTTGCCTGTTTGGGTCCAATTGAGACACTGCTCTGTCTGTCACCCAGCTTGGCCAGGCATGAGGCCATTCTTGTCCAGCAACAGAGCTGTATCAGCACTAATGAGCCCTGCTGAGAGAGCAAGGTCATTAAGCACGTTTGAAAGGTCTCTGGGTTGGAGCTGGTTCATACGTCTCTGGCAAGGAACACAGTGAACCTGGGAAACAGCTGGCTGTACCCGGCTGTAGGAAAATATCCAGAGACTTGAAGAGTTTAACAGGTTCCTGGGAAGATTTAGACATTTTTATGGGAATGTGAAACAAGGACTTAAAAGCAAGGGGGATGGGATGGGAAGACAAAACAAGAAAGTCTGAAACTTAACACAGGCTCTTCCTAATGGGACAGGTTTAATAATTTCATACTACACTAGCATCTTCCCCTGAAGCATCTACTATCATCCATTGCCAAAAGAAAAATACTTCACCAGGTGGTTTAGAAAGTGCTATTCCCCTTCTCTGTTGGTTATAAACTCTTTCATCTTCACAAGTACCGGGGTGTGTGAAGAAGATAATAAGATGTGAAATTCCCTTTCTATTTAACAGAGAGAGTGAGCAATAGCAAATCCCTCCTCAGCAGTTTTTTGACCTGTGTGCTTTTCTTCCTCTCCGTCTCCGTGTTGACACTGAGCAAGTGGTCCAGGTCACTGGTCACTACAGTGCTTGTACTGAATGAGATGTACAAGAAGCCTGGCAGATCCTCACAACCACAAAGGAAAGCAGAAGAGTGGATTCAAGAGCATTGTTGTGATGAAGTGCACAGTCCCTGCGCTTTAGGGAAGTAGAAGTCTGAAAACACAAATTACAGGGAAAGAACACTATCTGTGAAAGGTGTTCTGCTCCCAAAATTGGGTAGATAGCAATAAAAATGCCTATGTGAATAATAGAAATACGTAAATTCCTTAGCTGGTCTTCTGGGAGCCATCTGCTCCAGCTCCACCTTGGTAGATTGGTAGAGAAATAAACTCAGCATAAGCATATTCCTTCCAAAAACAGCTATTTCTTTCAAGAATTAGGGGTCAGGCAAGGTAGTAGTGCAGGTCTGGGGGCATTTCCTCACCAACCAGACAAATAAAAGCCTGCCTGTTACTGAAAACACTAATAGTACATCCAGGTGAGAAGGTCCTTGCTCAAAATGACAGGCTGCCTGCAGACCTCGGAGGATGGCGTGCAGCCGGGACGGTGGGGTGGGACTCCACACCCCCAGGCTCGGGGGGGTTACTTAAGAGCAACCAGCTGCTCTCACATCTGATGCCTCCAAGTGTTTCTTGAAACGGGTCGGGCTGCAGGCAGCAGCAGTGTGGAACATGCACATCCATGAACTTCCAGGCACGATCTGCCATGAATTGAGCAGCCAGGGGTGGAGGAGATCCCTGCTCAGAGCAGGTCACCTGAGCTGGGTCTCATGCTTCCACCCTAGATAAGCTTTGGAAGATTTGGTCACTTGCTGGAGTTGCTCTTGCAGTGAACTGAGTTTGCCTAAATACCAGATTTTTATGGTCCTGTTTATAATGAAAGACATTTGAAAATACTGATGAGCCTAATTCATTAACGCAGAGCAGCTCTGCAGCAGCAGATGATGTAAGGAATGAGTCTGAATTTAGTGACCACGAGGAGCAAATTACTATGGGTTTAGCAAAGAATGTTCCTGACAAGCATGAATGCAGCATATATGATCGTTTTAAAAATTTCTTACTTTCAGGTTAATTATTTAATTTACGTTGTAAGCAGCCTTCCCAGAGAAAGCCTTTAATGGGGACAAAATTAAACTTGTTTACTTAGTTTATAAAACTTCAACAAGGAAAGTTTAGTATTGAAAAGACAATATTATCTGTAATTAATCTGGGTTTCTTTACAAACTGATTCTCTGCTTTTCCCTTAAACAAGTATGAGATAAAAAAAGGTGAGAGGTTGTATTTCTTATTTATTGTTATTATTTTTCATTTTTTAATATTTAGTTATTATTTACAAAATATTAATATCTCGGTTGCTATATAAATATTTATTATTTTCAAAATACTAATAACTTGGTTACTATATATTTCAGGTGCCTAGTTTTTTTTATAGTGTGCAATCAATTTGATTCCTGAATTTCCACTTTCTTCAGCTCTACGTTTTTGTTTGGCATGGTTCATGGGTAAACTGATGGATTTTGCTCTAGAGGCAGCTGTATTTCAGTAGTGGGCAAACCTCAGAAAGGCCACATAGTCCTGTGACTATCATAATCATCTGTGACTCAAGAAATGTTCTGATTCATCCCTTTATTTCTCCATCTCAAATATCTCATTTTTAGTATCAGAATAAAAATGTTTTCCAGATTCACCAGGATTTTTTTCAGGAAGTTCCTGGATGAGAGTGTGTGTAAATAGTGTACTTAAAGGCAATCATGGAGATAAAATGCCCTATTTCCAAACATGTAACCAGCAGAAAACTATACTGCAACGAGTATGTTTTAGCACCATCTAGCTATCTTGTTAGGTAAGTCACTAGCTGTGTAACACGAAATCTGATCCTATCCTAGAAAAAACACTATGTAATTCTGTACATTTTTTTTTCCAAATTAGTTGCAGAAGTTGATATTGAAATATCTATACATATTTATGCGTTTTCAAATGACTAGTGTGAAAATGGATTAGTCCTCAAATCGTTGTCTGTGTCTTGGCTTAAGGTGAAGGCTGGCAGAGCGTTAACAGCTTGCCTCTCGTAGTTGTAAGGATTTAGTAGACATGAGCGAAAACATTTTTACCGTAAAGCAGTGCCGCAGCTCAAGCTGTGACATTGTTTCAGCAAGCAAAGTCGGCGGGTGCTTTCGGAGGCTGCTCCCTGACCTGTGCAAGCTCCTTCGCTCGCTGCTACCCTTCTGTGTGACTTTGCATCTGACCTGCCCCACAAGTGTGGGGTGGGGAGGAAGAGGGAAGCGTTGTCACTGCATTGCAGTAAGCTGTGTGGGGACTGGTGTTTCTCTAAGTCACCGTCCGCAAGTGTAACATCTAGAAACGATGGAGTTTGAAAAGGTTTGCCAACAAGCAGATGCAGCATCTAAGGTCAGTGCCTGGGAGCTTAGTCAAGGTCAAAGAGCACTTTCAGGGATGTCATCAGAGGAGCAGCAATTATCCACGCTGAAGACAGTGGCACCAGGCACCTGGTTCAGAGACTTGCCCTGCTCAGGAGTGTCAGGGTCATCCATCTCTTACTGCTGGCACGGGGGTGGCTAGTAGGCTACCCGTGATGTGTCTTGTGTGCAGCGCGGGGGGTTGGAGGAAAGAGGGAATTTAAGGTGAAAATACACCAAGATGTTTAGCTTCCAATGATACAACAATGAAAATCATAGAAATGAAAAATTATAGAAATGAAAACCATAGAAAATAGCAGAGCTAAGAAGAGCCAGCAGGTGAATAGAGATGGCTGACACAAATGTTACCTGCTGTGCATCTGCTTCTGTGAAGTTTCTAGGCTGATTTGGGAGTGGCAGTGTTAATTGTTCTGGGTCCTGATCAAACACCTGCTGTGTACAGCAAGAGTTTCCAGAGACTCAGATGGTCTGGGCCCTTCCATCATTTATTCACTTGTTTCCTAAGCACTTATTCTAATTTAATAATTGAAATTGCATGGTTAGTACTGGGACCTGGCTACAAAACAGCTTTGAGGAATCTCTTCAGGCATCTGAAACATAACTGAATTTGTGAGCAGCTGAAAAATAGGTCACTCAGTTCAAACATATGACGTTTGAACATTTGTTAACACTGGTTAAATACACAATTGTTTTGGGGTTGGTTTTTACTGATTTTTTTTTTTTTTTTTCCCCAATACTGGTTCTATGAAATAGCAGTTATAAACTAGCCCTTAGTTATCACACTGCTAGCAGTATGTGGGGGCAAAATAACTATAGGTGAGATGCAATGGAGCCTTCAGTACCGAAGGAAGACTTCAATCAAAGCTGGCTTCCTGGTGTCCTGCTCAGCACAGAAACAGTTTATACATCTCCCAGAGCCACCTGTGCAGGGGAATCATCAGGCAAAACCCACCAAGAGTATGTAAGTGGAAGAGTAGCCATCACCTTCCTTCATGGCTAAAATCAGGAGACTCAACCGTAAGAATACAATGTCCTTGGATTAACCCAATGGTCTTTCTTCGTACTGATAATTCTTCTTTATGTTCCTGCACTTTCCTTGAAGAGAAATGTTTCTGTCGCCGTTTCTTTGGTAGGATTATTTTATTTGTTTGCTTGTTTGAATGTTATTTTAGTAGCCCTTTCTTATCATGCCTCATGTAATCGCTCACTGCCAGTGGCTGTGTTGAGTCCCTGTTCACGGAGGAGGTGAGCGGAGACAATTCCTATCATGTAGCTGTGGCTTCTTCCCTGAAGCTGCTGCAAGACTTTTTTTTTTTTTTAATACTGGTATTTTATCCTAGATGGAAATTATGCTGGAATTCTTGTCTTGTGCATTAATTACACTGTATCTGATATTCGTCATCTTCCACTTAGTTTTCATAATTTTGCAACTACCAGTGAGAAAGCACGATGAAATATGGAGTAAATCCCTCTTACATCAGCAGGGACACCCCTAAGTTCAGCATGCCCTCATTTTCATTTCTGGAATAGTCCATTCAGCCCAGCTTTTTTAGGAAGAGGAAGAATATGCAGAATTACTTTTATTTTGGGAAATAAAAGGTAGTGTTGAGGTGTGCTTATTTATTAACGTACTGTTAGGCAAAAGAGGTGTGTGTTTAGTATACTGCTGAGAGCTAAAACAAATTTAAACAGACTTTTCCTTGCCATATGCTTTGTTTTAGCTCTTTTTAAGCCCACATAATACAGAAAATTTGTTAAGAATGGAAAAGCAGATTATGAAAACTTGGAGGGCAAATGATCTTTCTTCCCTTTTACTTATTAATCTAAACTCGACGTAAGGGAAGCTTCTCATCAATTCTAGGTGTTGCCATCATTAGAGTCCGCTGCATAGTGCATTTCTGATCTGTTTTGGATCTTTGAAATCTATATCTGCCTAACTTCAATTCTAAGAACCAAGAGCTTTTTCTGAAGGTGAAAACACCACCAGCTACAAAACCTGGGATATCTCCTATGGCATGCAGTCACTTAAGACTCCCTCTGCAATTAGCAGAGAGAATGGGTGGGCTGAATCATCCTTTGACTGTGACTGAATCTCTACTATGACTGTAGCTTGGTACATCTACAGGGATGCATTAGGTATTTTGGACGGTTCCTTGAATTTAGCTGAGATTTGGGTATTGGACTCCAAATCCAAACACTGTGTGTGTGGATAAAAGCATTTGTGTTACTCTGTACCTGTTCTGAAGGCAAAAAAAGTTGATAAATCTAACTGTGCCTTGGGCATCTTTTCAGGTGGTACAATTCTGTTGTTTTTGTTTTCTTAATTGCAAATTCCACGTCAATGGAATGGTATTGCCCAGAGAAACTGTGGACTGAAGTTATTTCATGGGGGAGCAAGCAAGAGCTGAGCTTTGTTTAGGTTACAGAACTGACAGAAATTTTCCAGCTGTCCTGTGCATAAAATAATTTCCATTCTTCATGGCATTTAATTGCCTTATACTGCGTTCATTTATGCCAGCTCCAACTCCAATTTCTTCAGTGTACCTGTTGCTCCCAGGAATCTGCATGTCTGGAAGCAAACCCAACCTCATGAGTCCCTTCTCATTTCCTGAAAAGCTGAGCTGTTTAAATATGAAAGCTGTTGTGGATCCTAGCAGGAAAATACAGATTAAATGGGTCACCTTAAAACTGATTCAATCAATTACACGTTCAGGTACGTAAGAGTTCCAGTTGTGAAACTTACTTTTCTTGCTGTATATGTGCAGTGTATTTAATAATTTCCTTTGTGTAGATACTGTTACTGAGCAGCGGTTCTCTGCGGGTAGGATAACTACAGGATTATAGATACTCAAAATGCATGTAATGTCAAATTCTTCAGCCACTAAAATGTTATGCCTGAGGCATTACAAGGCTCATTCATTTCAAATTTGGCGATTCACATTGTTGCACTGCAGTTAACAGAATTTCACCACATCACGTTGGAATTTTCTGTTACAGCAGCAGGTTTCTAAGAGCAGAACTTACATTGTAAATTATCCTGATTTACTGAAGGTTACTGCGTGATGAAAGAGGGCAGTATGCTTAAAAAAGCACCTGTTAAGCAGATCACAGAGCTACAGGGGATGTCTTTTCTGGGCACTGAACCAAGGAATGGCCAGTATTTGTATAGGAAAATGCTATTTATATGGTGGAAATATTTTCCCAACTCTTTAGGAAAGCCAGCTAAATCCCGTATCTAAATATGAGACTGTGCTCTTCTTTTGGGAATGGGGGAAAGGGCAAGCCCGTAAGTGACAGATTGTCAAGCCTGTATTAACTTTGAAGTTCATGGCTTTTATAGGTTGAAGAGATTAATCTTTTAAAATAACATTAATATTTATCATTCTTATGTAGTTAATCTGGCGCACAGGAAAGCATTAAAGTAAACATACATCTGGTTAACAGCAGAGAAAATATTTCATATGAGCGATCTCAAATGACCCAAACCACAGCATTTGAGCTTGTATATATGACTGTGTTCATTCATGTGGCAATAATAGTTTAATTCAGTGTTATGTATTTTATTAGATTTCATTTGTTCTACATTCTGATAGGGCATAAAGGCTCTGACTGCATTTGAGGAGTTGTGGGGTTTTTACATTGTTCAAGAAGACTGCTTTACAAGACAGCACCTCAGTCAAATTGGTGCTTTGAGGGTCTATTTCTTAGTGAAGATCAAATTAAATGTTGATGCATTTATCCCCAACTTTGGGGTGAGTTTTCCTTCCTCATGAGAACCTAGAAATCGTTATGCAGTCGTGCACTAAAATGATCAAAGGTCTGTCTTGTCCCCATACTCTGTCTTTGGCAGTGAACAAGACTTTAGAAACTGTATCCTGACCATCATCTTTAATAATCGCTGGTGGACCTTTGTGCCACTACAGCATTTAATAACTTTCTGAACTTAAGAAAAAAAGAGTCAAAACCTGCCCATTAACAGGAATCACATCATGCTTCTCAGTGCCGTCCCCAAGAGCCGTGTCAGACAGTGCTTCCTTCTCAGCACCTGCCTTTTTTGCTTTTGTCTTGTCCTGTGCCCAAATTTTTCATCTGATAAACTCAGATTTCCCTTTGCCTTATAGACCAGTGTCTAGTTGGTGTAAATAACATGTCGAGGGAGAGCTGTTGCACTAGCATGGAGCAAAGAAACTTTCCAATAAATGATGCCCTTGCGAACTAAATATGTTTTCTCTCCTGCTTATCTTTACCTCTCCTGCAATGCTGCATGGCAGGAGCACAGCAGCAAGAGAAGGAAAAGGCATTGTACTAGGCTATAAATAGGTATCAGGTACAGATTTAGTATATTCAGTAGGCATGTATATTAGTAAATTCAGTATATTTTTATGTTTAGTAAATACGTATAAGATATGGGTTTAGTTTTGAGGGGAGAATTTGTTGCCCAAAAGAGGATCTTCCATTCCAGATGGGCAGAGGATATAATGGATACATCAGCCTGCGAAGGCTGTTATAAAAAAGCAGTCCCTTGAGCATATTAAGGGATTCCTTCATTTTGGGGGTTAGTTTCCCAAGCCTTTGTCTGCAACAAGCCCTGGTTCTGTGCTGTGACAGACAAGCTCTAGGGGATGTTGTGGAGTGACAAAGCCTTGGGCCTGGCGGGTGAGTTGTCCAAACCAGGCTCGCATCACACAACCACTCAGACTAGAATCTTCTTAAAAATCCTCATGGTATGAGATGAAATGGAAGGTGTCAGTAGTGACAAGATGGCCTTTGAATATCTGAAAAGAACTTAAACTGAGGCATGGGGTGTATGCACACACACATGCACTACACAAGTATATTGTTACTTTTATTTGTGTATTTTTTTCTAAGACAAACAGCCTTACAATCAATATTCCCAAGGCACGTGCATCCCTTGCACGTAAAACTACTTCTAGTGCAAAGTGTATTTTATGCAAATAGCACTTCAACCACTGGCTACCGTTAATCAAATTGAGCTGTCAGTGTATATAGTCGCATGCCATGTACATATGTGACTGCCACTCTGACGGTTGCCAGTTGCTGGTGCCTGCTGACGCGCAGCAGGAGCTGTGCAGGCTTGCAGCTATCCACGCTTTCACGGCTTTTCAGTGACCCCATGTCCAGACGTCCCTGGCCTTCTGCTTTCTTTCAGGGCTGTAAAGTCAGCTTCACCTCCAAGCTGCTCTGCGGGTAGGAGAGGTCCTGGGTCTTTCAGGAAAAGAGCAGGCATCGTTGTAACGGCATTAAAGGAAACAAAAATTGTTTCCTTTGAGCAACAAATTATACCGGCATTAAGCAACAATTACTGTAATGAAAATTATTGAAGCAGCAAGGTATCAGACAAGCTGTGTACATCTGGTCTGTTCGTCTGCTTCTTTGGAGACCGCTTCGTAGGCAGAGACTAGCACAGTGGGTTTTGTCATATTTTACCAGAAAGAAAGCAGAGGATGCTGTTCTCCCTCATAAGGTTCAATTTTAGCCTCTTGAAGGAAAAACCTCATGAAGTGTAAACACATCCTCGTTTTTTCTGTTAGTACAGGCTAAGTGTCTTCATGTTGTAATTGCAGCAGATGTAAGTAAGGTTAGATTGAGAAATCTAGGTACTGCAAGAATAAGTCTTTAATCATTTAGTAGTTGGGAGTGTGTTAGGCAGTCCCATGCTGCTAAAAGATGCCATCTTGTAAATGAGATGTAAATTGGAGGTCCTGACTGTTTGCGATCATTAAAGATTATATGAAAAATAGTGGTGATTAACTCTAATGTCCTGCCAGATTCTGGTGTGAATGTTTTTTTTCTTTTTCCGAATAGAGATATTCCCCTTAGAACTGCAGTCAGATTATTCATGGTCCCTGTCCTAATGTTTGGTAGTGTAAATTGCTAGCTTTCACTCCTTAAATTAATGAAAGTTAGTGGCTATGAAGTCATATGAAAGCCTTCTTTCTGCATTTAACTGACTAAATGGGCAGCTTGATGCTTCTTCATGCATTTGGCTGAAGGAGTTTATACTTTACAGTCTTTCCAGCCAAACTGCAGCAGTGGACAACACAAAATACTCTTAGTCTGCTTCTATGCTACAGTGTCCACCACGTTGAAGGTAGTTGGCAGTAGCTGGATTTGGACCAGGACAGATTAGATGGTACCTTCAGGAACCCATGCATGCACTTTGGATGTGGAAGCAGGAATCTTTGTCTGACACATGCTGATGAACAGTATGGCTTGTTACAACTTGCATTGTATCCAAAATGGTTATGTGGTTACGCCTTAGGGAAAACTTCAGGGGCAATACTTACTGAATAATATAGGCGGGGGAAAATAATAATAAAATAAAATAAAAAAAAAAACCAAAACCACAACATCTTCTAATATAGTTAGTTGATTAAGTATCAGACTTTAGATAGCTTTTCACATCTTAGATTAGGGGAAAAATATTACCAGTTTAGCCTAGACATGAGTGTTTTGGGGTTTTTTTTGCTTTGTTTTGAAATTGTTTCTGATGAAAAAGAGAGATACCTATGTATTTCCCATTGAGGTTTCTTTTGCTTATCATCTACTAGGGTTTTTCTCTTGTCCAAGACTAGTTAATGGTTCAGACTGAAATGTCATCCTGCCAGCCAATGCCACTATATGAGCCCAGAGCCTAGCTATCTGTATCTCTGAATTCTCTGATTTCCTAATGTTACTGCCAGAGTAATTCAAAATTCTTAAACACATGCTAGAAGACATGCTAGAAGTCCCTTGATTAAATACTCTTCTAAAGATCAAATATTTATGAATTTTAAGGTCCAGATGTAATCAGCATTAAACTTAATCTAACTTAAACTACTAGGGGCAGGCAAAGCCATTTCTGTCCACCATGGACTAAATTGTTACATCCTGTAGAAAACTGGAACAAAAAATGATGATGTACAACAAATGCACAAGACTCTTCTGATTCGTATATTCAAGATTAAGTACAACCTTTGGCCAAAATATCATCCCTCTGTCATTTACACAGTCTATGTTTTAATCCAGTTTCTATAATATCTATATTCCTTTTAGGAACATAATTCACCTGACTTTAATAATTCCAGGAGAAGCCAAGGCCACCGTTTTCTTGATTACTTGATTTAAGCATTTTTACTGTTAGAAAAATTGCACCTTTTAGCTATTGACACTTCTTACAGTTTTGTCAGCAAGACCAAAAGACCTGTCACGACTATCAGACATCTTTTAAAACACTAATACTATGCAATGACTGATTCACTTACTACCTTAATAAGACTTACACCCAAAATTTCACTTTCTAATTGGCTGTTTTCCAATTCTTGAGTCGCTTTTTGTGTCTCTCCTTTGGTGTCTTCGTAACACATATGTATTCATCTTCCAGGGATGATGCTGATCCTGGATTCAGAATTCAGTGGTCCCATAATTACTTTCCAGAGGCAAAATGTAAATTCTAAGTTTTCCATGATGGTCTTCTTTTCATACATCTAAGGACCATTCCCACGTGTGTGTGTTGTGTCCCTGTCCCCCCCTTCCCCTATTCCTTTGTACTGAAATTTAATATTGAAATCATAAATTGTGATGAGCTCTACAGTAAGGATGTTCAGAATAGGCTTTCAGGTTGAAGTCCCCTGTTTCTTCATCCTGCTCAGTGAAAGATATGGGGTCTTTCTCCTCCAGTTACCGTAGCACCGTATTTGCTTTCTTCACTGTGTAACTGTAGAGTCCAGAGAAATGTGCTATGGATGGACAAGAATAAACAACTCATGAACAGAAGCTTCGCTCCCAACATTGGAGCAGGTGGCATTTTTAGAGGTAATCCTTATAGACTTATCTAGAAAAGAGTCTGATATTAATAAGTCATCAAAGGGGAAGCAGGAAGAAGGCAGCCATGGGTGCACTCACACTGCTGTTGCAACTGGATCATTTGGTGAAAACTGTGAATTCCTAGAACAATGATTTCTGGCTTAAATAAGAACTCAGGTCAGAAGCGTGATGTGAAGGTCTGATTAAGATTGCCTGACATGATCAGCTCACAATATATTGTGTTACCACAGCTCTCCATAAAACTGGGTCAGTAGTAGCACAGGCGTATCTCCATGCCATGGAGCATCTAACAGTTCATTGTCCCACCTCTGCCAAGAGTCTGTGAGCTGAAACTTGGGCAAACAACAGGTACCAAAGATTTCTCTTTTTTTTTTTTTTCTTTTTTTTTTTTTTCTTTTAGGAAACTACTAGCATTTTTACTGGCATCACATTATTTAAGGATTCCTACTCAAAGGTGGAAAGAAAATGCTTATGAAGGGCTGGTATGGTGCCTCCCTTCTGTGAGGGAGAGCTGTCATTAGCATGTGAACCTGTTGCCATGCACATGAGTTTTGCAGTGAAAATTGTGGTCTCAAGCAAGTTTATGGAGCAGCCCCCAGCCCCATTTAAGGCTGAAAATACATTCTTCTGCTTTAATGTGTAAATTAGACTCTCTTGATGTACATATATGGGATACTGAGCAGGGGGGGTTGGTGTGCCTGACCTTTATGGAGGAAGGGGGAGTGTAAATATCCTGTGGACCTGTGGAAGGCAACCTTTGGCAGATTTTATTTTCTGTTTTTCAGTCAGCAGCTTTGTAAAGCCCTTTTTGGACACTGAAAATTCGCATAGGTATAGCATGCATAAAAGAGCATTCAAAGAAATTTCTTACCTCGTCTAACACTCCTTCCTGTGAAATGTAACTTTCAGTGTACAGACTGTTCTCTTTGACTGGTAATTTGACGTCCTTCATGCTGTGGTTCAAGAAATGGACCTGGAATCTCTCAGGAGGGAGGACAAAAGGAAAAAGAAAAGCTTTGTCTCTTTGGATGGAAGAGTTATCTGCTACTCAGCTCGGGAGCTGTAATGCAGCACCCTTTGAATTACAACATCAATACCTGACTGTCCACGTAAAGCTTTCCAAAGCCACGTGATGATCTGTCATGGCTCAGTTTACCCAGTCCCACAGGTTTTCACTCCACACCGCTGCCCTTCCTGCGCCTGCCGCAGAGCTGCCTCTCTCCTCGCCTTTGGAGGCAGATTGAGCAGTGCTCCACCACGTACGTACGCACCTGCAGGGTCAATTGCACTGATTGTTACCAGGATGGATCAAAGAGAAAATGCATAGCGCTTCAGTTACCCTTAATTAAAATAAGCAGTATGTGTGCTCTGTTCCAGATGAGGCAACCTGATGAAAAAAAGCAGCAGGTAATCGTTATGAAACAGGTAAACAAGGCATTGCTAGAGCTGCAAAGAAAATAGCAGAAATTCTTAGGGATAATACATTAGCATTAGGGAGTGGGGAAGAGGAAAGTGAAAAGTGATGTTTGTTCTCTAATTTATCTTCAGGAGCCAATTAGTAGGATGGAACTCTCTTCTTTTTTCATGCATAGACTCATAAATGTTTAAATATGTGTCAGGAATTTAAAACTCAAGTTTAAAGTCAGAATTGTGACCCAGGTAAATAGCAACCCAGACGTAAAGCAGGAAAGATCGACTTAGTGCCAATCAAAAGAGCAGTTACAGCACTTCAGAGGCATTTTGCGTTTCCTGATGAGCAAATGAACAAGCAGTGAAGAGCAGGTTGGGTAGGCAGTAGTGACTGGGGATTCAAAGACTTTCTGGTGGCCAGTTACAAGTGGCAGTCCTCAGGGGCTGATGCTGGTCTGTCACCCATCATGAGTCACCTAGGCTATGGTGTGGAAACCAACCTCAGCAAGTTCTTGGACAACATCAAATTGGGGAGATCAGTTCATCCACCAAAGG
>JAVJGJ010000014.1:5743740-5756160 GCA_035590215.1 Microhierax caerulescens | reverse complement strand
TATCACATATTACTGTTACACGATGAAGGGATTAATAATAACAATAATAATATCATGCAGTAAGGCAAGTGTAAGCTATAAATAACAAACACATTAACTTCCAGTGAGGTGGGAATGTAGATGGAGGTATTCAATGGGCAATAGTGGAACACAGCCTCTCAGTGTACAGGATTTCAGGGCAGAACCAGCACAGACAGAAATGCTCAACTGCAAGGAAAACAGAGGCTGGGAGGATCACAATACTTTCTTTTTGATAGAACTATATAAACTGTTCATTTGTTAAAGAGACTAGAGGGATAATTACACTGTTAAAAAATGCTTGTGGGGTACCTGAAAACCTGTTTGATAACTGGCTAATAGTCAGTATATTATCTAACAGAGTCAAGCATCTTAAATGATACTCCACAGCCCTGGGGAGGGAAAATCTGCATGTGGGTTTCTCTTAGAAGCTCATGGGAAGTTTGGCAGAAACTCGTATCACGGGAAGATTAAACCCATTTTGCTGTAATGCCTAAATTATTGTGGAATATTAGTGCCCATGAATATTACTGAGTCATTTCATTGCGTTTCTGCTAGATTAGAAACAAAATCAATACTCTTTGCCCTCAGCCACTTCCATTATATAAAAAGTTATATGACGTTTCCAGAAATACCAGGTGGGAATCCAGTTCCCACTGAAGCTGATAGCACAAGCTGACTGCCATGGTGCTAACTCCATCGTTCCAAACAGTTCCAGTGACTACCTGTAACAGAAGGTGTGGTTGCAGACATGTTATATATGTCTCACTTATTGCTTAGAATTAAAAGCACAAGTTGATTTGTGTCCTATGTTACGGTTCTGTTGCACAAAGTGAATGGTGATGAACCACTGCAAAAGGCTGCTGGGAAAGAGTAACTGTGACACTCATGCAGTATCTGCTGATGTCTCAGCTGGCAGCAGTAAAAACTTCAGCCAAAATGACTAGATTGTTACAAGAAGACAGAAAACCAACAGGAATCTAAGAAACTTTGGTGAGGAGAGCTTTGAGACCAAGACTGTTTTATAGCATCTCATTTCAAGAAAAGAGTATTTATGAAATGTTACAGCTAAATGAAGAACAGACTCTGACAATGGCATGCCTTGTGTGTCAATTGTTTTCTCCTTTGGGAAGTAGAGCAAAAAAAGGAAGGGTTTTGTGTGCCATCTGTTTAGTGTGATCCTACGCTTGTTGCATATATCAACCATATGACCGGTCCATGTATGTGCCAGGAGAGATCACTCTTCTCCAATGTTCATTTGATTGTGCTTTAAAAAGAAGCCTCCACACAGCCTTCCTTTCACAAAGAAGTTTCTTGAAATAAATTGCATACCTCTAGATTTCACGTCCATCTACTCTGGCTGCTGAATTCATGCCTCTAAATATGTATCAGTAAGACAATTTTCTTCCACTGGAATGTGTTTCACCTTGCTAAACCAGCAACTGCAAATATGATTAATCACTTTTCCCTTGGGGTCATTTATTATGAATGCCTCATGTAGTTACTACATAGAGCATCCTTCTAGGGTGGTGTAATAAAGTGAAGGTTTTTATAAATTGGATTCTGGCTTGGCTGGTGCCTACTGCCATTTTCCGTGTGAAACTGCATGGTTGATTCTTGCAGACTGATATTTTGAGGAACTGTCCTAATATCTCAAAAAAAAACCCCAACAACAACCAAAACCCTCCAAAAATCCAAAGCAATAAACCTCACGCCAAAACCCTCATCAACCAGAAGTTTCTATACTATTAGCTAGTCTCAAAACAACCTCCCTATCCACTGCAGTTTATATTTACAAAGGATAAGATGATGTAAACATAAACTTAAAAAAAATAATTATACAATTTAATCATTGTAAAAGTTCCATTGTTTTAGGAGTGCTGCTAAAAAAAGATGTTCTAACACAGAATGCTTTGATTTGGGAAACAAGACTGTCAAAGGAAAATATTCTTCTTTTGGGAAAACAAGCAGATTAAATTACAATTCTGTCTCCAAGACATCACGATAGACAAAAACCATGCATGCCTGCAAACCCACTAATTTTTTAATCAAGTTCATCAAATTCCTCCCAACTTCTAAGAAGTTGTCTTTGAATCTGATGGAAGTGATGTGTCCATTGTGAAAAGAGAAACCTTGAGTAACAGTATGTTTTCTATTTTTTCACCCCCTTTTTGCTTTTGAGTCATTATCTTCCAAAATATATTTTTTTCTTGGAGTATTTGTTCTTGTTCATAAAAACCCCTTTATGTTTTATTCAAAGAGATTTCCATAGAATCAATTGACAGTAGTGCACCAAAGTGGACTGTGACACACTGGGAAAGCAAAATCTTTTTTAAGAGTTTGTTGTATTGAGTCTCTTCAGGGATATGTTACTGTAACTGTTTGAAATGTTTCCTCAGGGTATTATTAGATCTCTGGAGGTTTGAGTCTTTGTCTTTGAGGTAGTAACAAATAAAACACAACTGCCAATGGTAGTGGCCTTCATTCAAAGTAAATCAGTTTTTGATTAAGTGGAATGAGAATAAAATCAATGCTTGGGGAAAAAAGCAAGAAATATTAGAACTACATCTCTAAAATCCACTAATGTTTGTATTCCCAACATAAGAAGTTTTTACATAAACAATTTAGTTTCCTCTGCAATTCTAACTGCAAATCTGAAGTACTATAGTGATTTAATTAAAAGCATAATGCATGTCCTTTAAGATTGTCCTAACCTTATGTTGCTTTCTTTACATTTCGTTGAAAATTCTTCTAACAGCACTTAAAGCTCTTTAGCAGTAACCAACAGAAACATTAATGCCATTAATGTTAAGATAGAGTAAAGGTACATGGCAAATGTCATACTGTATATTTATTAACCTGATTTAATCTTTCACTTTGAAAATAGAATGTCATATATTACAGTGGGTTCGGAGGTATGCTGATTAAAGGTACTTTAAGTGATTCATAGAGGCTGTCTTGTGAGTGGCAGTAGGGTAAATATTACGTTAAATTAGAACAAAAGAGAAGTTGTCTGTGCAGAGCAGTGGGACCTCTAACAATCACCCAATGTAACATCCAATTAGTACACTACAAAAGTATTTGTAGTGAAAATCAGATATACATAAAAGTTTTATTCAGCATGAAATAAAGAAGGATAAAAAATATGCCACTGGTTTAAAGACCTCAGCAGGTCTAAAGTAGATGAGGTTTCCCCTCAACACAGATTGTAATTTTTTTCCAAGAATCAACATCAAATGCATGGAAGAATGCAGGCTTCCAAGACCCAAGGTAAACTTTAGTAGGTTGGTTAAGGTTGCTTTGCAATGCAAAATTAACCTTCCTTCTGGGCCTTTGGCATCTTTTTTCTTGCAAAAGGGATCTTTTCAGTTAGAAAACTCCAACTATAAATAAATCACAGTCCCTTGAAACCTCTTCTGCATGAATAACTTTGTAGTCAGTTTACCACCCCTGCTTTTACAGCCTGGTTACTTCTGTATTTCTCCAAGAAGAGATAGGGGAGGTCCAAAATTAATGAATTTTCTTTGGTTTTGATAATTCCTTAATACAGTTAGAATATGATCGTGTTGATTAATATGCTTATACAATTAATAAAAAAAATTCCCACAAACAAACCCAAAATGCAAACAACAACCCTCAGCCCAAACCAAAATCAAAGTAGACAGTTGCGTCTATCTCCTTACTTTTTCTCAACTTATAAGTAATTTAGGTCACCGTGCAAAGGCATTACTTCTGGAGAGTCCTAGCTATCTGAAAACTTGCTATTTGCTACAAAAACAGAGCTGAAACATGCAGTTACTTTGGTGAATATTGCCCAAAGCATCAGAGATTTTTTTCAGTGTTGGCTTTTCTAGAACAATTCAACAAGGAGTTATATATATGGATGCTGAATGTTATTGCATAATAGATTTCTTAAGCAATTAGTGAAAGGTAAGTAAAACCCATCTATATCTATAGAATCATAGAACCATTCAGTTTGGAATGGACCTTGGGAAATCTCCCACTCAGGACAAGGTCAACACTGAGTTTGGACCAGGTTACTTACAGCATTGTGCAGCTGGGCTTTGAAAACCTCCTGGGGTGGAGGTCTCACAGGTCCTTCTGGCAAACTGCTCAATCTTTTAATCCTCATAGTGAAGTCAAGCTGATTTCTCACGTCCCTTCTCTGCAAAGCTGTGAAAAGCTTGTCCTGTCTTCTTGATGACCTCCCTGTAGGCACTGGGTTGTTGCTGTTTGGTGTCCCCAGAACTGTCCCTTCTCCAGAATGAACAAGCCCACATCCTATGGCATTTCCACAAAGGACAAGTGCTCCAGCCCCAACCATTGTGGTGGCCCTTGAATGAACTCGCTCCAATTTGTCGGTATCTTTCCTGCGCTGAGGGGCCCAAAAGTGGATGCAGTGTCTACTCATGGTGTCACAAGTACTGATTATAGAAGAGTAATTCTTTCCCTGGATCTTCTGGATCTGGTCCTGCTCTAAGAGCCCAGGATGCTATTGCTCTGCTGCCAGGGCACACTGCTGGTTCATATGCCCCAAGACTTGTCTGCAGAACCGTTACACAGTCAATCCCCAACTGATAATATTTGGGGGTGTGTGGGTGTGTGTCTGTGTGTTAAACTCTCCCACATGCAGGACTTTGCATTTGTCCAGGCAAAAAGTTAAATATAAGGGAGTGGTCAAAGCTCTTCTGTAAATAGTAAAGCTTCTATGTTATTGACTTAAAGTTGTGTTATCACCTTAGTTAAATATGTTAAAGCAGATTATACGGTGCAACTGTATCTTATGGTTTCCTATTATCATTGGTGAGTTAAGTCGAAGACAGAAGTGAAGTAAAAATGATAGAGTGGAATACAGAACATTTAGTGGCAGAAAGGAATGAATACATTAGAGAAGAAATCAAGAAGTACAATAATTAGTGTCTTGGGAGAAGATTCTCGGAGTGTCAGACCTCTGGAAATGAACACACCAATATTTGAAAATTGTCAGTATTTTGATATTTAGCTGTTGAAATGTTGCCTAGGTTCTTTACAGAATTTTCCTGATTTCATCTTTAGGAAAGGAAAACTTAGTAGACTGGAGGATTTTTATGTAATAGAAGGTCTTGTTTTATAAGACATATTGCAACAATGCCATATTCTCATGAAATAATAGATACACTTTATCAACTGCTTGGGTGAGCTGTATTAGAAAATTGTTTATCCTGCATTAAGTACCACAGGTTCCATTAAGCTGGCTCTCAGAGATGCTCAGGAGTGCCCTCACTGGCTGCTCTGTCTGGGATATGGAAGAAAAAAAGCCAATCAAGCCTAAAAACTGACAAAATCAAATGTCAGATGGCAAAAATCAGGAAAGTGACTGGACTACTTTAAATTTCCTTTTCTTAGCAGTATAGGTATATTATACATTCAGGAGAGGAAAAGACCCATACACAAATAATATTTGACATCATGGATGTGACTGATTAGATGCTAAAAGTTCAGTCCCATGGTTTGGTAAAGGCCATTAGTCATCATTATTGGCTTTCTGCAAGCACGCATGGAAATAAAGCAGAGTTTCTGTAACACTTGCAGAAACCTCATACAAAAGTTCAGATACAGTTGATGTGAGCATAACTGTAAAAGTCAGAAAATGCGTTTAAAAAAAACCTTTTCCCAAAGAGCCAAGTGCTTTCAGAAATCAAGGTATTGTTTCTCACTTTAGTCAGTCTGTACTCTTTATTTTTTTTTTTTTACTCTTAGCCTCCCAATGAGAATTCCTTTTGATTTCCTTTCTCAGCATCTGTGCAAACCCCACAGAACGTGCCACTTGATCAGATGTATAGACAACTTATACGAAGAATCAGTGGGAGGAAAAACTGAGCTGGACAACAATGTGCCAGCTAATTCAGAGACTGGCTAGTTCACCTTCATTTGACGCCTGCATTTTCACGTTGAATCCGTTTTCTCTCATCCTTTCTTCTCTCATCTTTTTTCTCTCCTGTTAGACAACCAACTTAATCTTCCTCTGCTTCAATTCTTTGTCTGTAAAATAAATATAATAATGTTTCCCCATCTCTAAAGGGTCTTATGCAGCAAAACTAAACAAAAATAAAAGAGATTTTCAGATACTGCAGCAATGGATAACACAAAGATGCATGTGATGGAAACGCTACTTCATCTTAAGTGTTTAAGTGTATACCTATATTCTTGTGGTTTCCTAGGGAGATGCGGTTTCCTTTGATATGAGTATATAACCTCTGATAATACTCATAGGATTTAGGAGCATTCAGTGGGTGAAGAATACAATGACAGACAAAGAACTGCTGCAGCTATCTCCCCTTGAAACCTTCTTTTTATGTAGCGGTGGTTTGCTTTCACTTTGCTTCCAATGGATTGTCACAAACTATTTCCTTGCCTTTTGAAAAGATAAAATAAATCCCTATTCCTTTGGAGTTTGCCGGAGCCTAATTTGCTGCCGAATACTCTGTTCTGTAAATGGACTTCCACTAGGAGATCTTTATTCGGCTGGTGATTGCTGCCAGTATCTTGTCTTCATTTTCGGTGATGAAAAGGCCTGGTTATTCTAAAAGGTTTGTGGTTGCCAGGGTGATAAAACACCAGCTAGGAAATTAATGGCGTTGTCTCATGCAGTGTGTGAGTGTGAGAGAGGGTGCAAGTGTGAGTGCTCACCCACATGGGCTTCTTAGCCAACAGGCTTCACATACACCCAGTTTAACAGGACAAAACCTTATTCTGTCATGACGTCTCAAAATTTTAGGTGGTTTTGGTCAGATTAACCCCAGCTTTAAAGCTGCTTCACTGCCCTGGTGAATGCTCCTGAGTCGTGGCACAAAGCTGTAGAGAACATTTCACATTAATACCTACATTTGCAATGGTAAATACACTTTTAAAACATGTGCGACGGTGTCCATGCACTAGACTGCCCCATATCCATTACACAGCCCTCCTCTGATCACAAGCAAGCAAGTAAACACCAGCCAGCTTCGGAGTTAAAGAGGGCAGCACCTGCACGAAGAAAACAAGGTAACCCGTATTTTATGAAGGTTTAAGATTTTATTTTTAGGATCGTACTAATTCAGCGCCACAAGATGTCAGTGCAGTTTAAGCAACAGCAGAGCACTCTCAGAATGTGAACTGCATTGAAAATGGGCAAGGAAAGAGAACACCCTCACTTAATTGTAAGACCTGTTCTCAGAGAAATATGTCTACAAAGTGTGCATGGTCTTTTTATTTTTATTTTTTTCTTTTTGACTTACTTCTGGATCATGGTCCGTATAATTACAATTGTAATGAAAATAAATGTAAAAACTCCAAATAAGAGCTAGTTTATATCCATGTCTACATTTCACTTTTCTTCTAATTCAACAGCTAATGAAAAAGCTGCATCTAAATACATTTTATTGCTCAGCAGAGCAGTATTCACTTTTCAGCAAATTGTTGAATTTTAATGATATTTTCCCAAGCTTTGCTTTGCTTTGACTTCATGAAAGAAAAAAAGGAGGAGGAGGAGGAGGAGGAGGAGGAGGAGGAAAAAAAAGACAAAACCAGCTCACTCCTAGTAATGACACAACCACCTCACTTGTAACAGGAGCTAATACGTTTCCATTACAATGGCCACATATAACAGGTAGTTAATCATCAAGAAAATTCATTAGCTGAATGTCACCAGGAACCTATGTACTGTAGCAAATGAACAATGGACAACAGTTTGAGCTTTAATTCAGCAGTGAGTACCCCTCATGAGGCTGCTTTCCTCTTTATGAAACTGGGCACAAAGTTAATGATATGATAAATGGGTATTTGGACTTCGTAGTCTTCCCTGATTACAAGGCCAGCAGTGATTCCTGAATAAGTGCCAGCAAATATCTCATATTGGGTGTTGTCTCATCCACTTTTCAACACTGTGTGCTTTCACAACAGTGGAACCATCAGATGGAAAGCTGAGGCAGGAGCAATCTCCCACCCCACCAGCGATGTTTGCTGGATTTTTATCTTCTGGGTTGTATGCTGTGCTGATGTAAATTGGCCATTTCGCAGAATTCACAAAGCAATGGCAGTGCTTCACGTGGCTTGGCCTATGTCCATGTGAGCTTTAGTAGTGCTTAAAATGCTTGTACCACTCTCTAAGAGAGTTTGGGAACTTTGCAAATAGGCTTTTTCAGACTAAGGACACACCTGTATTATTCAAAGCCACCTTATGGACAGCACATGTGGCCTGACGCAGCTCTGAAGTACAAATACAAATGTCTGCCTGGAAGAATCAGCAATTTAAAAGCAGAGATGGTGTATGTGAAATCACATACATACAAAAATTTGAATGTGCATGTTGAAGGTAAATGTGGACCTAAAGGAAAAGGGTCAACTGACGGTGCTTTTGGCTGCCCATGGCCCATTTCTGTACAGGCAATCTGCTCGGGTGTATAAGAGGTATTTTTGTGTGTTCGTGCAGCTGCAGTGCTAACCCTCCACCCGTGTCCACCTCGCTGCAGCCTGAACCCCACAGCTGCCCTCCAAAGTACCACTGCCAGCTATTCCCCTGGGGACTGGAGCACCACAAAAGACCTTCCAACCAGAGCAGCGAGCACCAAACACCACTTCCCACCATTCCCTTATCCGGGACCCATCCCAAGAAAGTCCCCTTGGAAAGGCAGGAATCAGGTTGTACTCAACACCCTGACACACACACGGCATGATTTTTATAGGAAAATAAGAACAGTATGAGGGAGGTAACTGCTGGGCAAGAACTGAGCTCTTGCTCTATATCTCACTCAGCATCAGCCAAACCTTGCATGACAGTGACAGCTGGCCCCAAAATAGTACTGAATATTTCTTTCCTTCTCTCCTCTATTAAATTTTTTGCCAGATAATAAATGAAGAAGTAATTTGTTTACAAGCCATTTTCTCTTTTTCTCTGCTGGGTGCTTCAGATGTCAGCATGATAGAAGAGTGGGGGATTTGCAGTACATCTTTGTGCCTTGGCCAAGGATTTGCTGCACAATCCATTATCGCTGGGGACATTTGCATGAAAACAGGGCATCCAGCAGTTCCTTTCATAGGTTCGTATCTGTCCATTTAGAGAAATACCCACAGTCTATTAATAACCTCTTGTGTTGTAACCTGTGCCTTTCTCCATCTGCAGACTGGGTGGGTGTTTTTTTTTTGGAAGGTTATTTTGGGCTTGAAATACTTATCACGCTGCAGAATGCTTTTAGAGACAGAGGCAATTTTTGCTCACTAAAATAAAATCTATATGGAAAGTACAGAACTGATCTCAACTAGTAACATCAAGGCAGAAACTGCCTTGTCTTTGTATCTTATCAAATTTTAAACTGAGATAGCTAGAGGTAGCCAGTCAACTAATTTGATACAAACAAAAAAATTGTGCAATGTTTTGTTGAACTTCTCTGTTTTATTAACTCACAGCTCTGATGACTCCTGTTATTTATTCTATAGACAAGATTAAATTCTTGTCTTTGGTTTGTAATCACATGAAGCCATTTGGAATATTCATTTTTCTGTGCCTGAAGCAGTAATGAATTGTGTGCCCAGATGCATAGAAATGGACCTTCTTTTAAAGGCTTGTGCCATGCTAATTATAATCCTAACATAAAACCAGCTTCCTCTTAGTAGAGAAGCCAACAACAACAACAAATTATGAAAGAATTATTTTCCGCCCACACTCTGTATCAGAACAATAGCTTAGGAAGGTCTGAACCTGTTTATATTTGGATAGGGGGTTCAAATTCTCTGGATTTCAGCATCCAGCAATAAGCATACAGCTTTTTGAATTCTATTTCATCATTCCACAATTTCTGAAGCCTTCACTTTTGCTTTAATTCTGTTGTCAAGAATTCAACTTCTAAAATACATCAGGAAAATACAGTGGGAGCCAGACAAATTAGTGCAGTAGTGAATAACTTGGAAGGCTCTCTCACTCCAACGTTATATAAATATGTGTAAAATTATGGCAGTTATGGGAATAAGTTTCTGTGGATAGCCTCAAAACTATAAATCAGACTATTTACTTTAAAACCCAGGAGAACATTCTGAGTTTTCTGATTCCATAAATCAAGGTGAAGGAACACTGTTCATTTCCAATTGAAAATCAATTTGTTATTATAAAATGAAGAGGTTGACAGAGATCATGTGTCTGAGAACTCTGACTGAGAGCATAAGTCTTTATTTATCATCATGATGCAAAATTTCTGCATTATTTATAGGAAAACATGCAGAATACATACTTACAGATGGCTCTCTTTAAAAATACTTTTTTTAGTTACAATATATCACATCATTTGTCTTTATATCCAAGTGATTTCTTCTGATTTATGTAACATGGAGCTTTCCTGTAGAAGGTCGCTGAAGAAACTTAACTGCAAGATACCCTTCTTTGGAAATTACTTGGACAGCTCAGAATATTTTATTGGTTTAGTGGTTTATTTTCTTTAAACCAAGTGCTATTGTAATTTATTTGTTTCAAACATTACTACAAATTGTTTGCATCACTCTCCAAATGCCAACGTTTTCTAGTTATCGGAAGGGGAGATTGAGACAAACACTAGCTTTTGGGAACTAACTTTCATAAAAATTTAAGATTAATTAGTTCCTATTTCTGTGCTACTCAACAAGCCAGATTTTGTACTAGGTTAAATCAGTTATTATAACACCAAGCTAAACTGTATCACACTTCAGAGGACTGGAAACTGTTAAAGGAAGCCAACTGAGTATTTTCTCTATACTATCACCACCATCTCTACCTGTTTATCTGGATTCTTATAGGAAAGTAGAACAACTACTGTGATCCCCAGCGTCAGAAATGCCTTCAACTTCAGAAGGAGCAATACAGTGCTCAGGTAGCTCACAGGATGAGAAAAGCACAGAGTCATTTTACAGACATCTGTTTGATCCTGAATCAAAGTATTACACACGGTTTGGCCAAACCCTTGGTATGTGTTTGTGCATGCACTTATACAAGTGAAGTATTATATGAAGATTTGTGTTAAACCCATCAGATTTCCTACATTTTTTTGAGATGATGGATGCTTTTTCTGAAATTATGGATAATAGTTCCAATAGGAAAAACCTGTAACTGGAGGAGAAACAGGCATTTAGGCTTGCACCTGAAAACTGAGAAAACATTGCATGGCACGTACACAAGGAGAACTTTGGGGTGATGATGAGTTTTGCTATTTGTGTAGAAATATTTCAGCTGTGTATTTGTCTGCCTCCCCTGATGAATAGAATGCCAGTGAATGGTTTATTGCTGGAGATACAGACAGTAAACTACTTTGAACTCACAATGTCTAGGAAGCCATTTTGTCTTCAGAAATATCTTTAACCCCATTTCTCCTCAAATAGACAAAAATTTGAAAATTGTCATACAGGTAATGGTTTCACTTTATTTCAGTATTAGCCACAAGAAATTGTGGCTTTCCTGAAAGGGCAGGTAATTCCCATAGTCTTTGCTCATGCTCTAATACGCTGCATCTTGGCTGTGGACCTCAAAAGCCCAGCAACTGCTGACTGAATCATCCTGAAACTGACAAATTTCACTTCAGCTCACCAGAGAATATGAGAAATGAAGCTGATCAGGCTCTTGTGGAGTGGCCAAGAGGCCACTCGCACAGTTTCACTAATGCTATCCCAAGAAGAAAAGTTGTAAAGTGGAGAAAAAAAAAATAAAATGCTTGTTTTGTTTGTGACTTTCACAATCCTATTGCACCGTTGGTCTTGTGGTCAGAAAGCCTTGGTAGGCGCAGCAGTGAGCTGAACAGGACCTACACACAGCCACGGGGTTGCAGAGGGAGTCTTGTCTGAAGCCAATCACATGCTCATCAAAACCCAGCAAGGTTTGTTACATATTCCAGAATTAGCATACTGAGAAATTCCAGAGTAGACAGGTCTTGTCAGAACTTTTCCAATCATCAGCTCTTTTTACAACATAGCATGAGGAGTGTTTTGATTTTTTTTTTTTTTTTTTTTTTTTTAAATAGAATGACTCTGGTTGGGAACCAGCTCACCTGTATATAAAGCACAGCCCATGTCACCTAGGTCCATGCCACACTCATCAGTGGTGTGAAGTCTCATAAGCTGCTTCTCTCTGTGGCATTTTCACCTTTTGGTATTTGTACCTTTATCTTTTTTTGCACTGTAAGGTCTCTGGAGTACTAATGACCTGGCACTATACAATTTTATCAGGACTCAAAAACTGGAGCTATAATTAGAGTTCAAAATATGAAATGCTTCTAATGCATTAACACATGCAAACAACACAAAGGCAGGTATATAAATAAGTTGTATGTCACAGCACTATCAAAACTACCCAGCTGCAACAAGGCTTTTCCCACCCCATACCAGGTTAACTTCAACAAGTAGCTCCCACACCTTCCCAGCACAGCCACC
>JAVJGJ010000014.1:5708644-5735986 GCA_035590215.1 Microhierax caerulescens | reverse complement strand
GCGCCCTGGCTTGTGCCAGCAGCAGCGTGGCCAGCAGGGCCGGGGCAGTGCCCGTCCCCCTGTGCTGGGCCCTGGTGAGGCCACATCTCTAAGAACGTTCGGTTTTGGGCTGCTCACTACAAGAAGGATGTAGAGGTGCTGGAGCATGTCCAGAGACAGGCAACGAAACTGAATGATGAATTTAGAGCACAAGTCTTATGAGAAGTGGCTGAGGGAACTGGGGTTGTTTAATCTGGAGGAGACTTGGGGGGACCTTATTGCTCCCTACAACTGCCTGGCAGGAGGCTGCAGGCAGGTGGGGGGTCGGTCTCTTCTCCCAGGTAAAAAGAGACAGGACAAGAGGAAACAGCCTCAAGTTGCACTAGGGGAGGTTTGGATTGGGTATTAGCAAAAACTTCACTGAAAGACTTGTCAAGTATTGGAATAGGCTGCCCAGGGTAGCGTTTGAGTCACCATCCTTGGAGGGATTTCAAAGATGTGGCACTTAGGGACATGGCTTAGTGGTGAGTTGGTAGTGCTGGGTTAGTGGTTGATCTTACAGGTTTTTTCCAACCTAAATGATTCTGTGATTCTAACTTACTCAAATGTGTGTCCTACTGAATCTTGTGCTCACTATCAAAATCCTTTAAAAAGGATTGCATTTAAAGCCTACATGGAGAATATCATAGATGAGTCTCCATAATATCCATAAAGCTTGTGAGAAGCTTTATTGACGTTACGGCAAAGGTTGCATTTTATATAGATCACCATGAGATGGTGAGAAACAAAATCACAGTTTGAAACAGTGCATGCGCCTGCTCTAGAGATTACTGCTTGTAAAGATGGAAAACCTTAATACACATTAGGAGATAAGTTTGCTAGACTTCAAAATTATTCTACCATTGTTCGAGTAACCACATTACTTAAATAGAAACCTTTTGTTTTGAGCAGAATAGTTCTCAGGCAATTTCATCTCGAATAAGAAAGTATATCTGAGTTGTTATGAATCCTATTAGAAGGATCTACATTGAGTTTTAGGAACAATATCACAGTAATCCCACTTAAATAGACAATTAAAGTGTGTTTTGCTTATGGCTGGCTTCAGACACACTGCAATTTACTAAGTATAATAGGAAAAATGTCGTTTGCTATATGCAAATTTCTATTAGTATTCTTTGCCAATTTAAGTTTACAACTATGAGAAAGACCATTAGTGAGATTTTCTTAGAGCACTGCAATCTTGCACATTATTTCTGAAGCTATTCTATATAGTGTCAGAATTACAACACAAATACCTATGCACAGCTTTCCAATATGGTATAAAAATAAACATGAACTGATTTGATGTAGCATTGAGTAAATTAGGGAAGACTTGAGAGTAACAGTTTCATCAGCTCACAACTTCTCAGAGGAATTGGGAGTCATGCCTTCACAATACAGAAAAGCATGGAGGAGTGGAAAATATATCTGCCTTAAAAATATTTCCATTGTAGAAGGATAGTACTTTGTGAAAACAGCCTTATACATCTGAAAGTCATACAACCATTGCTTCCTGAATTCACCATTTTTAGGATCCAGAGCTTCTGATCAGGCATTTAAGTGTTCCTTGAATTATAGAGGCTTGCAGAATATATTAGAGGCTTGCAGCATATAAGCAAATGGAATGGTTGAACTCCTTAGGTTATTTCTGTTTTCCAAAGTGGCATGAAGAACAATTCTGTTTGACATGTAAGGACTATGAGATACCTATTCCAGAATGAGTATAATAGTAATGTTGAAATTACCACCAAAAAAAAAAAAAAAATAAAATCAAATAAGGGTCACTTAGGAACTTGGCTCACAAAAAATTGTACAGTAATTTTCTGTTCTTATTGTAAGAGTTAAACCTGAGACTTTCCTGCAAATCTAATGGAAATGGCATTTCCATGGCCTTGTATGGCTTTTGCTGCAGAGCAATTTAGAGAAAAGCTGAGCTGAAATCTGTGAATGAGCAATTTACATTATATGTGAACATTTTTTTCACTCTCTGCAGTTTTCCTTTTCCCATGAAACAAACTGAAATTTTGTATTACCTCATGGACAAGACATTTTTTAAGCATTATTTGGGCATTTACCAATATTTTGTAAAGAAAAAAACCCCACATTTAACAAGTTTTTAAACTCTTTTACTAATATATCAATGCATCATTGTCATGATGATAGTTTTGTAAGAAATATGAACCATTTTCTTAAGGAAAGCCACAAACCAGTCAACTTATACAACCCAATTGCTATACTAAAGTTAATCATAATGGTTGTTCACGGAGTGTCATTATTTATTTGTATTATATTAAAATAAACACATAGATTTCATTTTACCAAATATTTAAATATTTTTCTGAAGCAGCTAATTTAGGAAGGTGAATTGAATTCTGTCTTCAGTCAGTGAAAAGGTATGAGCACTACCTGAAGAAGGCACCACGCTGAAGGTTCTCCAGTGAGGGTGGTTTTTTAAATTATTTTTAAATTGTTCTCTGTAGCTCTAACCATGAAACTCCTTGGCTGCCTACAACACAGTAATGTTTTCCTGCAAGTGACTGGGTTACTATGTCTACAGAGTTCATTGTACTAACACATGCAGACATCAATCTGTGTTTCAAAGGGTATATGCTATCTCATCACAGTATTGCATGCATATTAATTAGCCTTGCCTGATTTAACCTGGTGCTGTTCTTAAGCCAGCATGTGTCCTAAGTGAAGGACCTGTCCTACATCACTGTATCCCATGGGGAAGAAATCCCTGGGAAGTTCTTGTGGACATCAGAAAGTCATCTCCAAAGACAGCAGCATTAAGCAGTGCATCAGATCTGCGCTGTGCCTCACTCAGTATCGCGCTCTACAACAGCAGGACGCGGAGATATACCACAGGGTATACTTTCACCTACACAGCTGTTAAACAGGTTTGTTACTTCCTTGCAGATAGAAGAGTGACAGTGCAGGTGATAATCAGGCCTGTGGGTTTGAGCAGGATAACGGTTGGCTCATCTGCTGCAACCTGACAGCTGAAATTGCTCAAAGAGTTTTGGACCCTAACAGAGATATGCATTGCCAAGACAGCGCTCTGGTGCCATTCATCTGCCAGTCTGCTTGGGGACCATGTTGTTGTTTTCCAAACTGCATGGAGAGCATAAAAAATACCGTGTTTGTATTCTAGTCAGGTTCTACTCATTACAAAACAGCGCTGAGGGTACTTGGCATTTCAAAAGAGGTGACCCAAAGCAGTTTACCTGTAATTCGTTGTATGTTCCTGGCGGATGAGAAAAATAGCAGGCTCCTAAGCACCATGAGATGGTGAACCCTTGCAAATAGGACAAATTGATTTTGTACTGGAGCATTCCTACTGGGAGGTGCTGGCTCTGAATGCTGCATGATTCGCTGTGAACTTTTCATTGCTTAAATATCACAGGCTCTCAGTTTTGAGGCTTCCGTTTAAAAGCCAAAAGTCCAGATTCTGCTTTCCTGTTTTATCACTCTGCTCTATTTTACTTCATAACTCTTTCTGCTGACTTCTTTAACTCTTGGGATAGCAGCACTTTTCCCCATGATGATTAGGAACAGCAGGATATGGCTTTTCTTTCTTTGCAAAGAGCAAAGAGGATGTGTTTGGGATGTGCATTCTAGTTTGGGAATTTTCTGATTCCTCAGTTTGCCAATAATATTTCTGAGGTATTTAATATTTAGGGCATGGGACTACACTTAGCAAAATTCAACAACTTCTACTGAAAGAAGATTATCAGATGTTTTAAACAAAGGAAATTAACTTCAATTCAGTGGTGCCATGTCAGGAAGACACATATCTGGAGATCTGGCTTAGTGAAGATAAATACTTTGAGTGATCTTAGACAACTTTTGCCATCTAAAATGTGGGTGTCCAGTCAAAGCTAAAGGGCTGAGGATATTCAGAGGGAAATTCATATCTGATTCCTTAGAAACCCATCCTGCAGGGCATAACTCACACTGGTTATGTGGTCTTGTTCTTGTAAGGTAGTATGTAAGGATTGTACATACCTTATAAGGACTATGCAAGGTAGTTGAAACCTGCTTGATGCAGATGACAAACTTGTGGCTTCAGAAACCAGAGTGAAATAAATATTGCCAGCTTCCTCTTCCAGCCTCTGCAAGCACGTCAGCGTAACCCAGCTTCAAGAGACAAAATAATAGTATCAGTCCCAGGTGAAGTGCTGGCTGCAAAAACAACAGAGGCAAAAACAAATCTAAAATTTCTGGCTTCTTTAGAAAATTTCTTTCATCTTCATGATTCAGACTATCAACACATTTGCCAGCAATATGTCCTAATAAAAAGTACGTGTTTTCAGATAAAACAATCATGCAGAGGAGGGGAAGATAAAGAAGAAAAAATAAAGAAATGCAAAATTAGAGATGAAACTTTATCAGGATCATAATGTTCAAAGGCCAGTTCCTTTTCTTACTTGGTTATCTTTGTGGAATGTAACAAAACATGAGGCTTCCCTGTGTCAATTAAAATTAAATATTGGTTGTGGAATACTGGAATACTGCATTCATCCTTCTGGTCCGTAATACATTGTATAAGAGTGTATTTGCACTGATAGCTTATTACAGACTCAGGCTAAAACCCACAGTGTTAATTTTTAGCCCTTAAAGTATGAGATGTCATACTAATTTGGAAAAAATGAAGGAGGATGCTGACACCTTCTCTAGAGCTAGAAAGATGGGGAAAGATGAAGTGTTAACGCTTCGTTATACCTTTGTATTTTTTAGTACAGCATAATCTATTTCAATATTTTTAACCATTCAGTATGTATTTCAGTCACTTCCTGTAGGATACTAATAAAGGCAGGCTCCTTTCTGGTCCATTCATCCCTTCTCTTTTCCTCCACCTCTCTGTTTCCTTCATCTTCCTCTCTCTTCCTCCCTGTTTTCCTCTTTTTTTACAGTTGGCTCTATGTTGGCAGACCTTTTCTGTCTTGTAGAATGAGATGAGCATAGACTTGGCTATCAAATGTGACTGCAGGACTAGAATCCAGATTCTTAGGATGGTGTAAATTACCATGGCTCCATTGAAGTCAGTTGGTACACAGCACTTGGAATTTTAAACACACACTATTTATAGAAATGCAAGTAATACTTATTGAGTTGTTTGTTTTTTGTTTTCTTTTTTTTTAATTTATTAGCCAAATAAAGGAGGAAACTGAGTTATATTACAAAAAAAATACGTTAAAAGAAAATTTTAGTGTTTTCTAGGTTAGTAAAGAGGGCTCCTGGCCCTTTACCCTATATTAACTTTTCATGTGTAAAGAACATATGAACTTTTCATACGAGAAGTGGTGTGGAACTTCTAGTTTTTCATGAAGATACCTTTGTGTGATGAATTGTATGTACTCAGGTTGGGTATACTCGAAGGAAGCTCCCACGAATTTCTTCTGGAAGCTGGGACTGCACCCATTCCTCAAAGTATGTTAGTCAAGTGACATGATGTTTCCTGTTATTTAAAACAAAAGATGGATTTAATCAGGCTGCTCATCAAACCCAAAGATGAAAATAAGATGTGTAGCTTTTCATAGTATTTTTAACTCACTTTTGCTGAGTTAAAGGGTGAAAAGCTTCCTTCCCAGATGTTTTGTTCTTGGCAACTTTATCAAAATAAAATGCACCAAGCAAGAGATTTAATTCAGACTTAATTATTTGAGTCCTTAGAGTCAAAAAATGTATGTCACAGACAGGACTCAGGTAGGCCTTAAATGCCTGAAAAAGTACCGGATAATTTCAAACAGATGAGGTTGTCTCAGGTATGGTCTGCCCATAGCAGCTGGTATCTTCTCCCAGTTACAGAGGAAAACAACCCCCCTTCCCCTTTCTGCCAACAAACTTTCCAAGAACTGACAGTAGACATTTTCTGGATCCAGTATCTCAGCTTGGCCGAGACGGAAATGTCACCAAACACCTGAAAAAGTCAGTTTTCAGTGCCTTAAAAGAATGTGCCTTTATTTGCTGATGTGCTGCCTCTAACACAAGCCAATTTCCAAAGCTGGCAGAGATTTCAGCCTCCAAATATGTATGTTCCAAATTTGGAGGGTGAAAGAAAGAAGTGTCATAATCCCGGTAGGAAGCCTCTGAAGAAAGAGTTGTGCAGATCTTCAAGTCTTATATATGTGATGAAGGCAGATCAGAAGATTTTGTTTTCCCTGAGGCTCTAGAAAGCAAGAAGTGATAGGAAAACTGATGGATTAAAAAAAAAATCCTTAGCCAAAGAGATCATTGCCTTCATCTATTTAGCCCTCCCCTTTCTTCATGTACACAGACAATAGGTTAAAATGCAGTTTTAAGGCAGATACTGTAATTTCATTTTAAAAAATGCTAAGTGGTGAGAGAAGAGTCGACCACTTTTCCAATAAACTTTTCTAGTGCTTATTTATAACTGCTGCCCAGTATGGTGTATTCTTTAATTTTCAGTTTGTCTCATTTAGAAAGAGAAAAAGAAAAAACCCACCCCAAAACCAGACAGTGGAATAACTTATGTATTGTTAGCAGAGCTGAAAAGTCTACTAGCACAAATCCTGGGTGTGGATAAGTTTAGACAGGAAATTAGAACTAGGTTTCCAACTATCAAAGGGGTGATATTCTGCTACTTTTTATATATCCAAGGATCATACTGTTTAATGAGTGAAGAAACGTTTCAAGGTGAAGCATGATGACCCAAAATGCATCCCCAAGTCACTGTTTTTGAAAACAGAGTTCTATAGGGCAGACAAAACTTTTTTTATTCCAAGATATATTTTCTTGATCTATAAAATATTTTGTTGGACTTCAAATCACACTATGACAATAACCCCTATCATTATTTTTGTTTCCCCAAAATATTTAAAAAATGGTCAGTAAAGACAGCACTTTATCATAGCTGCTGGCAAATACATGAAATGTTTTTGTCTTAGCCACTAGACAGGGGGACGGGACGGGACAGGACTGACACAATGACACACATCCCATGAGCAGAAGCCTAATATATTGACATTTCCCCCAAAAGTACATGGTACAGACAGTTCCTCTTTTGTAGTTGTCCATTCCTACTCAGAAAAACACTTACACACCTGTGTCAGTTCTGTTGACTTCAACCAGAAGGAACCATGCTCAGGCTGTGAGTGCACAGCCATTCAGGTGTTGATTCCTGGAAAATGACAGAGATGTGGAACAAAACAAATTATTTGGAAGTGTCTAAGGTGTGTGTGTGGGAAAGAAAGCACAAAACCAAAAAGAAACAAGGACAGAACAGTCAGTACAGATAGGACAGTCAGTACAGATTTATCTATTATTATTTATTACAATTACTGTAAAACCTAATTCCTTTCTGTGATAGGGCAACAGGTCTTGTAGGCAGGGCAGAAGCAGTAGATTTTGTACCTCTTGACTATAATGAGTCATTTGACACTGTTTCAAATGATGTTCTCATGAAGTAGTCACAGATAAACCAATGGTTCTACAAGACAATCAGCTGAGGATCATTTGGGAAAGCAAAAAGCCAAAAAAACCTCGCAGGTCTGGAAAGTTAGATTTGTGCAGAAAACTTCAGCTACAGTGGGGGACTGACTGTTATTTATAGAAAGGACCTTCATACAAAATAAGTGTAAAGAGGAAAGGACCTGCCTCGTGCATAACAGCTCTGGAGTATGGTCCCCTCCTTTTCATCTTCTATACTCAAGTTAGAAAGAAACTATGAGAAAACCACATAGAGTCACAGTGTGCAATTAAGTGATGTTAAATTTAAATCAGAAGAAATTTAATCCCTGTGAGGGTCCCTCATAATACTCAAAATACGTAGTAAGCCTAAGATTCCTCTAACCATAGCCATCTAACAGTGGGCTCTGACTAGACAGTTCTCCTGACTTTGGTTGGCATCCTAGTTGCATAAGTGAACATGGCCCTTGGGCTAGGACCAGGCCACTTTGCCTGTTTGTGGAGCTGTACAAGTCATTCGTTACTACTGTGAACTCGGAAACCCTAGCAATTGTGATGCCTAAATTAGGTAACCTGAATTCAGGCTGCTCAGCACTGGGAAACCTGAGCCTTACTGCAAGGAAATGGGACAAAGCCTTTCTGGGCTTTTGGGAACCAGACCCATAAGGCTTAGGTAGAGCTATAGTCAAAATGTTGCCATTGGGGATTCTCAGAAAGGAAGTGATTTCTGAAGACAGATCTGAAAAACAATCCCCACACTGTATTAGGAAAGAAAAAGGACTTTAAATGTAGGAAATACCACAGAAAGAGCATTAAATAGCGAGACAGAGAACTCATTAAGAGAGTACTATAGCAATCATCTGCATTTTCGAAGCACCACTGAAAAGTATTAGTAGAGTAAAAAAAAATAATATTCTGCATTTAAAATTGTGGTAAACCTGCAATATCATTAGTGATATTTTTTTAGCTCTCCAACCAAAATGTGTTGGTTTTTACTTATAAAGAACCTTTAAACCAGACAATGCCCAAAGTGTGCTTGTTACTAAGTGTGTGTGCATGTAGAAGAACAGAGCAACAATAAATCTCTGCTTTAGAAAAGACAGAAAAGAATACTTATTTAATCAGTGGAAACAGCCTGAAATATTAAATATCTGATTGAAATCTGGACAGGCTAGGAAGGTTTAGGCCTCTGCTCTTTAAGAATGCCCTCAAGTGGTCAGGAATGCAATTTTGTAACTGCTAAGAAGGCAGCACTTCCAGGAGCAGAATGACCCCTATGACCATGCCTGTGGCAGCGATTACATGCTCAACAGAAGAAAAGTTCATGCTAGACTTGCAGCACCCAGATTTACTTTGTAGGTGTCCTGTCTGAGTATTGACCAAGTCTGACCTTGCTTGTCCTATGAGACTCCAAGATCATAACCCAAGGTAGTATGGCTGCAGGCCATCGCTATAAACACCCAGGGGATTTGGCTGTCTTTCCATTTTTCTTTGGATGTGTTTTCCAAAAATTGCATCCCTTTTTATTTGCTAAGATCTGTGGTTCCAGTTGATTTTCAGAGAGACCAGCTATAGAAAGATAAGTAAACTTCCTGCAATACTCTCAGCTGTAGAAAACATTTAATTTTCATATGAAAAAGAAATATGTTTTCTTAAGTTGTAAGGGACAGAACTGAGATCAGAAAGTCTTTAGATTCTTAGAAACCTTTATCTTTTCTGAAAGTTCACACCTATTCTGCATTTTTGACTATACCAGTTCTGGCTCTACTCAAGCTGTGAGCTGTCCTGTTTTCCTAAGGTTATTTTTTGGTGCTCTTATAACTCTGTTCTTCACAGATGTGGTCTTTAAACAGGCTAGTTTGTGACCCATTGCTAAATATTCCCCATGAAAAACAATAGCACATTCTCGTAGGAAAATAGACTTAGTTTTCAACCCTTCCACTTTCTAATTAACCTCTGAGGGCTCAGAGCACACACACAAAAAGATTTGATTCCTCTTTATAATATGATAGGCATTCTTTTACACATATTGACTTGGAAACTTAATAACTAGACCAGACACACTCGTAGATTATACAGGTCATTTTCATGCCTATTAAGTGTCATTCTGTTGTGTGAAAATTGACTTTCATAGATCTCATCATTTCATAGCCTTGCACTGTTATATTAAGAGAAAGACCAGGTTAAATTAAATATTTTGCTGTTTTCTCCATATGCCAAAACAAGACAGTTTTTTCCTGGAAGCGGATACATAATAAAATAATAAAAAAATGCAATATTGTTCTATTATCTTTCTTGGAATATCTCCTTTGAATCGGTTCTCACAGATCCTGCAAAATTTCCAACTGTAATGTACTCTGATCACTGTTCATTGAGATAATCATGCCTCAAAATTACCTTGCGGTCCTGTCTCACGTTTGTAGTACTAATATTGCTTTGTTTGTGTTTCATGTGTTTAGGCTGAATCAAGCTAGGACATTTGTGCATGTGTAAGATTTGACTGCGTAAAATGGAGTTTGATCGCAAATGTCGATATTATCCATTTTTCTGAGAACTGGGATTGGACTATATTCGAGCACATTGTGCAAATAATTGTGGTAATGGATGTGCTGTCCTCCAGATTTGGTGGCTGTTTTGCTGAATGGGAAGGGAGAACAGAGTTACTTTTTTGTCAGTTACCAGGAGACCTAGATGAGCTTTCCACCTGGGGTCTGGAAATCTCCAGCTTATGATAAACATATTGTTATAATAATCAACATTTCACTGATTGTTAACAAAAGTAAATTGTTCCTCTCCCTCACCTCCCAGCTATGGTGTCTTTTTAAAATGATATTTGCTTTTTCTAGAATGCTATTCCAATTATTATCCCCTTTTCCTTTCAACCATTCTTTATATTCTTTTCAGTCTCCTTCTCCTCCTCCCATCCTTCAATAAAATACATGTAAGGATTTTCTTTGCAAGACCAAAGGAATTAAAAGGCTGTGTGAATCACTGAAGTGTAACACATGGAGCTACAGTTACCAGCTCCCTTTTGGGAGTGGGAGAAGAGGAGGAGGCAAGACGGCTTGTGTATTTTATAACAAAGAATGTTTCTGAAATCACAACAAATTCACTTTGTTATGGGGCCAGCAGCTCTAAGGACAGTCTTTTTTAGTTAAAGACTGCCAGCATTATAGACTCAAAGTAACATTTTTTTCAGTATTATTTATTTTTTCCTTCCCCTTCCCCCCCCCAGTTCAATCTGGTTTTCCTTTTCTGGAAGAGAGTTGAACATAAATAATTAAAACCTTCAACTTAGACCTTTATACAGTTGGCATGCTGCTCTCTAACATAACTTTAGAGGGACGTGAAGACCATGATAAATTTCTTTTACAGGCTAACAATAAAGATTTGTGCTTGGATTTTGGGGGTTTTGTGGAGGTGGTAGTATCAGTGTGTGTGTGTTGTTAAATATTTTTATTTCTTATTGCTATTAATACTATAATTTAAATAAAAAAAATATAACCATCCCTTTGAGTCTTGCTTAGAAATAGTGGGGGGCAGATAAATAAGAAAATTAAATGGTTCAGTCTTAAAAAGCTCTGGAAATTGCCTGGAAATTGGGAAAGACCTGGAAAGAGGATAGGGTCCAATAGACCTTATAGATGGATAACTCCTTTCCTGGGTTCCTGTAGGAGCCATCTGGCTTTATTGTCTCCAAATTCCATGAAGATAATTAGAGCCAGACAACTTTGCTGGACCTTGATTCAGCCAAAGCCAAAGCAAAAAAGGAAGGGTTTTGAAAATGAATAAATGTCAAGTATTTATGAAACTTAATTTACTAGTCTTGATGCTTATTTTGTTTCATTAACTGTGAAGGACTAATTCGTTCTGTACTCATTACTGGTGTCAACCAAGAGGAACTGTTGCATGAAATTAAACCTGCCATAAAAGTGAAATGAGTGGAAAATCTGGGCATGCATGAAGCTGGGCAAAAACCAGGAGCATAGGACTGCTCCCAACTATCCCTCTGACACCCACAAGTTGATCATTCTATAAAACCTGAAATTTATTTTAATTCTGTGATCCTCTAAAACATTGTCTTCTTACTTACATACAGACGTTCATAGTTGCCAGTCATAGATATCATACCTGGTAGCTCATCTAAAAATGTTAACTAAAATAACTAATTTTTCATAGCTGAACAACTGATTGTACTTCTGATCAGATTTGTTTCAGATTCTTGTTGTTGCATTCAGATAGCAATTAACGCTGGCTACTACAGTGGTGTATTTGTCTTCTTTTGGCAGTCTGCATCCCCTCGTGTTTTTACA
This sequence comes from Microhierax caerulescens, assembly GCA_035590215.1. Lineage (NCBI taxonomy): Eukaryota > Metazoa > Chordata > Aves > Falconiformes > Falconidae > Microhierax > Microhierax caerulescens. The sequence goes on along the minus strand of JAVJGJ010000014.1, from coordinate 5,724,224 downwards.
TCTATGCCTGAGGTTTGAAAATTACATTTACTGACAGTTTAGATGCTTGTCTCAGTGCAGAGGTGCCTGGACAAAATGTCCTTTGTTGGGGTGTGAAAGGGATTTCTAAAATCCCTTCTGACCTTAAATACTTTGCAACTAGTAAATACTTTGGCATTGTACTGTGTACTGTCTTCATCTCAGATGTCTTTCAAATCAGGATTAGTCAATTGCACTTGAAAGTTGGACCTGATTTCCAAAACCAAAGATTATACTAATTTTGGAAGCAGGAATGTATTCCATGTATTCACTCCCTTCTTTTTGTACCTATGATCAGAAGTTTCCTTAAAACAACAATTTTGTAACATTTCTTGGATCAGTCCTCTGATGGCTTCAAAAAAAAAAGGGGGGGGGGCAGTAAACCAAACAATACAAGAAAAGCAAACCAAAAATTCTCAAAACTTTATATTGACATATTCAGGTTACGTTACCTTTTGTGTTTCTAATTGTTTAATTATTTTAAGTCTCTTTCACACATGGCATTAGCACAGTGTAGATCAGTAGTTTGCAATGGATAGAGCTCAGTGAAAAAAAGTTCCACAGTCTCTACCTAAAGAGGGCTGATAAGGTTTTTTTATAAGAACTGTCCCAGTGTCACCTGTTCATTGAAGCTGTTACTAGCCTTTTGAACACTGACCTTGTTCATTTGCAAGCTGCCAAGCTTGTTCTTGTATTGAATTATTAATCACATACAGAAGTGTCTGGGATACAAATACATAATTAATGCCTATAGTACAAGATGCTGAATTAGGATCTGCGGATTCTTTGAGTAAATGGTGAGGAATATTAGGCACATTTTGAGAGAATGAGGAAGTTTTAGAGTGGAAGTTATATGTGCACTGATGGAGGGCCCTATATAGCTAGGGAGCTCTCCCAGCTGTAAAGAGTTAATATTTCTCTTGTGAAGGCAGAGTGAATATACAGATATATTCTTAATTAAAATGTAGTTATATGGGTAGGACTTGGCTAAAAAAAGTGATTTTCTTCTCATCACTAGTTGACAAACTCGAATTTGTGCAAATGAAAGAGGATTTCTATGCCACAATGAAAGGAAAGCCAGAGTAGGCTCCTAAGTCACACGAGAAGTCATTTAAGACAGTAAAACACATGGTAAAACAGGTAACACTTGCTTATTCATTTTTCTATACCTTTTGCAGCATAATATCAATATTGGCCCGTATGAAAAATGAGTTATGAAAACATTTGGCTTTCTCTTATAAAACATTTATAAGCCTTTCTGTGCAGGAGTCATGTTTTACTTGGGATTCATTGATTTACAGAACATTACATTCTGCATGTACCTGTATACCCAGGTGAATCTTTTTTACTGACTATAAATAAATCAAGCTGTAACAATTTATGTAAATTCTGTGATGTTAAAATTATGTTTTTGGTGTGCAGTTAGACCTGGTTCAGACTTTGCTAAGTCATTGGAAACCTCTAAAATACTTTCAGGTTACTTGGTTTAAACTCTTCTATAATTAATAAATCTTGTAGTGTATAAAGGATCTCACAGTTATTATTTTCATTTCTATAACAAATTTATTCAACTGCAGGATCTGAATAGATGATTTGGTTTTTTCCCTACCTTGCTCCAGATCCCTTGTCCTCTGATCATTCATGTTGCAAGCTGCTGCCTGGTTGGCTGCCATGGTCACTTCTGGAGTAAGCCAGCTCATTTCATTCCATAAAGGCACCCATTTGTGCAAAGAGCCTCTCCAGCTGAACAGTCTGGATGAGGACTGCGCTACATATGGCTTCCTTCACACGGGAGTCCTCCAGCTCTATCCCAGCAGGCCATGGACACTTAAATATTCAGCATGCTTTCCTAGCATGAGAAGGTATCAGCATCATGCTACAAAACATCAATGAAGCAAATGCACAAGTGCCATCTCATTGCTCCAAGGACTTTCAACAGAATTATAAAAAAACCCAAAACCATAAACCAACCAACCAACCAAATCATTTAGGCCACAGACCTCTAGTATGAAGTTAATAGGTCGGATCAGATCCAAGTGCTACAGTATGTGGGGCAACTTTGCTTGACAGAAAGCTGGTTGAGGGTGGTAATAATGCAGGGTGGGCAATTTTGATGGGCTGCTGTTCTGTCATTAGTAGGGGCAATGAAAGAACAAAGGCAGAACATGCCTGTCCATTATTATATGCCTTCACAGAGCCTTGAATAATTCTATCCCAGTTTAGTTGGCTACTCTCAGTGTGGGTCTGGTAATGGTTAGAATTAAGATTTTTAAGAAAAAAAAATGTAGCTCTATGTAGGTAATGCACTCATGCAAAGACATGAAGATGTTAATTCTGAACTAAATTTTCCTGTTCTTATAAGACAAGTTAATAGCAAAAGAGGCAAAGAATTCTGTCAATAAGATGTTGGACAGACTTGGAAGCCGACTTTCTTGGCAAGCTCCCTCACTTAAAGCTTTCTAGTGTTTGGCATTTGACTCCTATCAATATGAATCTCATGGGTCACTCTAATGATTCTTTTATCTAGCTGAAATGTGTCTTCAATCACAGCTTAAAATTTATTTTGGCTCATCTTAAGGAATACAGTGATGTAGAGATGCAGCTGCCAGAAAATAAGTGAAAGGAAGAAACTGGAGCTTCTTGTCATTGTGAATTGAAAGTTCTGACCACTACATAACTGTATGGAAGACAGTTTTCAGAAGTTCAGCAGATCTCTAAAGGCTTGCTGTTATCTTCCAAAGGAAGACCCTGGAGCCATTCAGTTGTTTCAGCTTTTAAAAGTGGGAGCTGGTTTTAAAGCTATTTTAAAAAGTGTACTGGAGCTGAGTGTGGTTGAAACAGTACAAAGGGCATTACCCTGAGACTTGAATTAATTCCCTTCGTTCTTCTGCATATTACCCGTTTGGTCTTGGCTGTGTTTCCATTTTTGGTCTCCTATTTATAAAAGCTCAGTAGCGGTGGTGTCATCATAGGAGGCTTGATTATTCTAAATGGAATTTTATTACTTTATAAAAAAACCTAGAGATATACAATCAGCAATAAGAATGGAGAAAAAGTACTGCAAAGAATGACAGAATAATTGAAATTGGAGGGAATCTTAGGGTGACATGTAGTCTAACTCCCTGTTCAAATCAAAGCCATTTTCAAAATTATCTTAGGTTGCTTAGGCCCTTGTGTTAGCTGAGAACTGTCTAACCTGTGCACGGATAAAGGCAGGGCTTCTGGGCAAAAGTGGTTGAGATCACATAAACTGAGACTATTGTCACTTACATGTGCAAAGAGGTGAAATTTACAGTAATGCAGCAAATAGTAATTTCTGAGTGCTTGACGGTAATTTAATGGTATACTTTGAACACACTTTTAGCACAATTATAATTGTTTTGCAGTTGTGTTGATGTAAAAGTATTATGACAATACAATGACTTTATGAAAAGTGATTAGTAGTAATTCATCTAATCAGGAGGACTGGGTTTACAACCTTTAATCTACACTGTGCTTTCTCAGAAATTGTCTTTCTGCCTTCACAAACTGACTCTGTAGGGTCATTACCAAAAAGGTATAGTAGAATATCTCTTACACTTTTCAGTAATGACAATGGTTGCCTGTATTATAAAGTGTAGGAGATATGCTGGGAATCTGTTGCGTTTCATACCTTTATAGCATACTGCATACCAAACAGCTCCTGGTAGCTCATGCCAATATACCTTTCCCATGCTGACTGATTCGTTGCCAGTTCCTAAACTTCTGTGAACAGCAAAAGAGCACTACTTGCCTTTTAACACCCTGGAGTATTTGTCAGGGTGCTGCACAGTGAGACAGTAATTCAACAGCAATGTGCCAGAGGATAAAAGATGTCCTTGCTTGCCATTTGTTCTGAAATGTACACAGGTAAATGGGAATAAGAGGCTTAATATGTTATTTGTCTCCAAAATATCTGGAAAATGCTCTAAACCATATCAAAAGAAATTGAGGTATATGTAGAATATACCTTGTACCTCATTCATGTGCAAAATAGTCTAATGTTTTGGAAACTATTTTTGCCATTATAAATACGGACATAATCAGTCAATCACTCATTGAATATAACATGTAGTGATCTCATTAAGGATATACTTTAGAATTATTACAGACATTCTTAAATGACTGTCCTTTAAGGGTCTTTATCTTTCCTCCTGAGAAAATCTACTTCAAATTCCAGTAAATTTATGAAAAAATGAAAACATTAGGTGATCTGCATACCAAACACTAGCCTTACCCTCTAATAACAATAAAGCTATTAAAAATATAGCAACGATTCAGGAAGCAAATGTCATCTTGACTTCTTCCAGCTTCTGGTTTTGTGTGAATGGGAAGAGATCAAAGCCTTCCGAGAGGGCAGGTTATCTTACTTGCAAGCAAACAAACCAAAACACAAAGCCAAGGAAAGATAAGCAAATGAGAGCTTTGAGTTAGAAACATCTTCCCCTGGGCGTGAGCTATGTAGTTTGCAAAGATATTCTGGTTTCCATCATTAATAGGTTTAACAGGACTAAATATACTATGCAATTTGGGTCTCTGAATACCTATGTGCACTTAACAGCTACGTTTCATGGCAAGGCGCAGATTGAAGGCATTTCAGTCAGCCCTGTGAAACTAAACGAGACAAGTTCAGCTTTGTCCTAGGGATGAGATCAATTCTGTCGAATCAAATGCATTTATTCCCAGTAAATAATGAATAACAAAATAGATCTTCTGCAGAACATGAAAAATTGATGTTTAGTATAGTGACTTGTAATAGCATGCTTTCTACTGTCATGGTATCAGCAGCTGTTTTACACTTTATTACAAAAATTGGCTTAATAGTTGCATTTGGCCAAAATCTAAGCAAGAAAAATTTGCCAGAAGACATATGTCTAGTAGACACAGGATTATGCACTATGTTCACAGAAAGAAAACCCGACAAACACCAGAATAAAGGTAGTGTAATATATATGTATATACACACACACACATCCCCATTTAATATACAACTAAATCTGTTGGGAATTAATACAATGGGAATTAAACACTTAATCTTATTGCCTTTGTACATCTGGCCTAAGAACTCCCAGTGATGTGTATTTCCATGAATTTCATAATGTAATGAAAATTATGATTATGGCTTTCATATAAAACCTCTCAGCATATTACCAGAGCACTGAGGTGATGTTATTGCAGTGATAAATGCTAAGGACTCATGTGAAGACATGAGAACTATGCTTTTAAATCTGATATAGGCAATAAGCAGCCTGAGAATGGTTCTAGTCAGTAGCTGTATAATAAAGCAGGGACAAATAAATAGAGACAATAGCTTTATTCGCTTGACTCCTCAGCACTGAGCATCTCTGTGCTGTTCAGCAGGTCTTGTCTTACCTTGGATATAAAAAATCAGTATCTGGTCTAGCCTGGTCATTGAACTCCTTATATATCAGCAAGTGAAGTGGCCACATCCAGAAAACATTTCATCCTATTCACCTCAAATACCAATACTCAGAAATTAGTAACTCTGGAGCAGTTTTTAACTTCCATTTTAATGGGATACTCGTTGACTAGCCTGGATGGGACATTGAACTTCAGACAGCTGACTTCAGATAAGATGGGTCTTATCTGTGTTCTTCCTAATTAATGATCAAACAACCAGACACCATATTGTATCCTCCTTCCAGTCACCCGTTTTGTCTCAAAGAGTAGCTAATAGTTGAGGTTTTGGAAAAGGCTGCATGAATCCTAAAACAGGTTTACCTGTGTTATCTGCCCCATGGAGAAGGCTCCTTCTAACACTGAGAAGGCAGCCTAAGATCTGTAATGTAAAACTACATCACTGACCAAAAGAAAACTCTAAAAATTTTTTAATATTTGGGTTTTTTCTTCTTTTTTACAGTAAGTGTAACAATGTTCTTAGACCCTTATTGGACTGAAGTCTCTTGATCTTTGTAAACAGAGCTTCTGGGAAAATAGACCAGGCTTTTACTTTGATTTTCTTATTACACTGTTAGTCAATGTCTTTATATTTACCCTTAGAAGCTTTTATTTTACTACATTTCTAGAATGTTACAGAATAGTTTTGCCTTTCAAGAAGGATTTATAACTAACGTTTCAAATATATGACTTTATTCAGTTGTAAACCTGTAAATTATACCCTTGATCAACCTGTGGCATGACATAGAAAACATACCTGCCATGTCTGTCAGGAGGTCTGTGTCTTTTTAGTCTAGGCTAAGCACTGTAACTTCTGAGACCCAGGTTTCCACAGCTCCCTTTGAGGCTCAGAGGTACTCTGTCATTAAAATGTAAAGGGAAGAGCTAAGCTGCGGAATGAATGTAGATGTGAATATTTGCCCACTCCAGTATAAGGTCACTGGAACCATAGCCAAGAAGGTCTTCTGTAGAAAAGAGATTTTTTTTAAAAAGATATGCTTTGAAGAACACTCTGAGCCTATAGGTAATGCTGCCTTCTTTTCTGTCAGAACAATTAACTCTGAGCTGTAGGAAGTAGCTGTGTCCAACCTTCCTTCAGGGCTGTTGTATTGGTCTCTTTCAGTATTTCCTAAATCTTTGCCTCTGTGATGTATCTCTGGAGTCCTTCAGAAACAGGTAATTCCTTTGAAAATCTAGGAGTGATGCAGCAGGCTGCAAGGGAGAAAAAATTAATAGCAAGAAGCAGAAAGGATGAGAATAAAATCCTCAATTTCATAAATCTTAGAAGTATGTTTTGTACTAACTCATTTGCATTTTCCTGTTTTCAATTTTTGTTTGCACATGGCTCCACTTTCTACATTTCCTTTATTAAGATTAGCATATGAATGAGCTGAAGAGAACCGTAATCGAAAGCATTGTGTTTTCCCTAGTTTCATGCACCAATCTTTGAGCCTGTAGCAAAATCCTGCATCATGTGTCTTCCCTGTGGTTCAAGAAACATTTCTAGGACCATAAAGCAAATCCCTTCAAGGTCAGTGGTGATCTGTCACTTTCTTTCCATTCACCATGAATCATTGCCCTGGGGAGTCCCTACCAACCCAACTGATATCCTCCAGCCTTGGCTTTGATTCTGTGTAGTCCATTGTTCTTTTTTAAAAGTGCATACAAGATTCAGGTTATTAAAAAAGAAAAGTCCAATCTCAGTGCTTTGAGCTAGGACATGTCAGCTAATTTATAAAATAAACACTGATTGATAAAAGTAATAAATAAACTGGAGATAATTGGTCTCTGTTTCTATCTTATTTGAACCATAAAATCCAATTTACCATTTGCGATTTCAAATTAAACTGGGGAAATGAGACTGTATGCAATCACAACTGCTTGTGTTCTATGGCCGGCATGCAGCCTGAAACTCTATTTTCTTATCTAAAATATGACTGGTGTCTAAGAAAGACCCTTTGACAGCTGTCACTGAAAATTAAAAGTCCTTGACAACCATGTCCCTGTTTATTCCAGCAACAGTGACATGGTTCAAAGAAAATTAGGTCCAGTAAATATGACTTGAAAGTACGACAACTTTGTTAGGATTGCTTCAGGTGTCTTAATGGAGGTGCACCAGTGACCTTTAGCCATAAGGAGACAATATATTACTTTGTGTGTGCTTGATATGGTTTATTACAAGTTTGAATGAGTGCAGAATAAATCTGTCCTAACACCTCTGTGCGAAACTCCTGTGTGGACTGTAATGAATGTTGTTCACTGTCGTAATCTAAGACAATAGGTTTGAAAACCTTGCGGTAATGCATGTTTAGTGACTCTGTGAAACTTTGCACTTTGAAAAAGGTTTTATAACAGGATTTTACAGTAAAAATCAAGGGTCTCTCAAGGGTCCTCTGTATTAATTATAGCCTCCCCACCCCAAAGGATGTGGCAAACAGTATCCTATTAAGAACTGCAAAATTTAACATCTGGATTATTCTGAGCACCAGGCTGTAGGTGTGGCTTTGCAGACTTCCATGAGCACAAGGGCATTGTGCCCTTATTCAGAATGGATGGATAATTTACAATGATAGCAGTATGCTACTTTTTTTAGCTTAAGCATGGCTTTGCGCTGACTATACACCTTCTGGTCACCTCAGTGAAAAGCCTTTTTCATGGAGATGCATCTGAAGGCAGCAACAAGCCATGTGACACAACGGGGCAAGTTTCTTGTAGCTTATTGCACAGCAAAGGGAAATGAGTGTTGATTGTTCTGCTCTAAAAATATAAAACAATCTGCATTAGTGAAATATTTAAATATTGTTTTTTTAATAAAGGAGCATCAAAACTGGCATACTACATTTTAAGCCTTTCTTTTTGAAAACCTGCATTTTCCAGAAATGAAAGGATATTTTTTATTAAAAAAAAACCAAACAACAAACTTCATGTCCCCCTCATCTTTATTGCCCTTCCAGCTCTCCACTGTTAGGAAGTATCTGAAGGTGACTTGTGAGTTTGAGCCATCCAAAATATGATTACAGTATCCACTGTTTTTAAAAATAAACAGTAAAGATGTGTTTCTGAAAATCTCCAAGTACAGAATGTGTATGAACCTCAAACTACATACAATATATCAAAGCAAATCAGAACAGTGATTTTCTTTTTGCTATTTTATATATTTTAGTTTTAGTTACATGTACTAACTATCAGCCAGCAACTCTGAGCATTGCAAAACTATACAGATATAGAAGCACCCAGACCATTTCTTACAAATTCACACTGGTAAGTAAAGTCACTTCATAAGGCAAGAGATATTGATATCTCTACTTTTAGCTTTGTAAAGAATGTGGTTAAATTTCAGTGACATTGTATTGAAAGCCTTCTTCAGACTTTCCCTAAGTATTTTAGAAAAAGCAGTTTAGCAAATGCATCTCACTTTCTTATAATGAGGCTATAAGAAAGTAAGAGGACTTTTGAAATAGAGATAGGACAGGAGTGTACTCAGCTATTACATTTGAGCTTAAATTAAAAAAGAAATTGTTCAAGTACAATGGTGAATCATATGTCTTTCTGAAAACCAGGTTTCTTCTTAGAGGCATTCATCACATGCTTAAGGATCCTTATAATCAGAATGATGAAGAAATTAAATTCTCACTAAAGTATATAGAATTATAATATCCCCAACATACTGTATTATTTCTTTCCACTCCATATTTTCCTATGGTATTTTCAGTACATACATTGTCTGGAGGCAATAATTTCTCATTGACTTAATAGTTATTGTAAGAATACGTGACTCGGCCAGACCATGATGTTGACCTGAAATTATATGGCTATTAGAATATTCTGGTTTTAAAAGTTTCGCAAACTTCATAAGTGTTGGCAACTTGAAAAGAAACATAGATTTTTCTGTCTCCTTCACAAACACCTTCCTTGGACACTCATGTGTTCATTGTTTGAATAAAATCTCGTTTTCATATCATTGCACAAAAATCTCTTTAATAATTTTTTTAATGGTGTCACTGCATTTGGTTCTTTGACCTTAGATTTACTTTGGCATTGTGTAGCAGGTAGTACCATTGTTTCAGACCAACAGCCACTGCCATTTCTTGGAATAATGTACAGGCATGTTGCTCATCACTGGCAGTATATATATCTTCCCAGCAGGGTACAGGGTTTCTGCTGTGGAATTCACCATTATTGGATATTTTCAAGACTTGGCTAGATGGAAGCATGCTTACCTAGTCTAGTGTCGGGAATAGCTCTGCTTTTATCAGGAGGCTGGTCTAGGTGACCCCCAGTTGCCTGTTTTAACCAACATTTCAATGACTGTTACCTGTTTTCTTTTTGGTTCTATCACTGTTGGTTAGACAAAGTCTCCTAGAAGCACATTCAGACACCTCTAGCTGACAAACTTCACCAGGTGACTCAGATGGCTCATCTCCTTCAGCTCCATCTTACTGGTGAAGAGAGGTGGGATTTACCAGAGCAATTAATTGAGCTAAATTTTGGTTGCTGAATCTGGAAGTCTCTGAACCCCCTGTTAACTATAAACTGTAGGAATGTTAGGCAGGCAACATAGCTAAATTAGATCCTTCAATTTCAGTGTTGTGAATATTTCCCATGTCTTCAAGTACATCCATTCCTTGCCTTTATATTCCTAGGACAAGAGGAAATGGCCTCAAGACGTGCCAGGGGAGGTATAGATTAAATATTAGGAAAAATTCTTCACCAAAAAGGTTGTCAAGCACTGGAACAGGCTGCCCAGGGAAGTGGAGGAAACACCATCCCTGGAGGGATTTCAAAGACGTGTAGATGTGCCAGTTAGGGACACGGTTTAGTGGTGGGCTTGGCAGTGCTGAGTCAGCAGTTGGACCTGATGATCTTAAGGGTCTTTTCCAGCCTAAATGATTTTATGGTTCTACAATTCTATGTAATAGGAACCAGAAACCTGCCGCAAAGATACTAATTTTATCACACCATAAGACTGTCATGGGGCTGGAAGTTCTAGTGACATAAAGAAAACCATTTGTAACGAACAACATTTCCCCATGCCTGTTTCCCCTTGAGTCATATCTCAGAAAATAAACTTTTTGTTTGTTTGTTTGTTTGTTTTGCTTTAAAGTATATCAGGAAGTCCTGCACGATCTTTAAAAACTTATCCACAAAACATCAGATTTCCATGGTAGAGTACCACTGGTTTCATCAGGTAAAAGAAGTTACAGATAATGACTTATCTGGCAACACCTTATTATTTTTTATATTTATTTATTTATTTACAATAGGTACATTGCTCAGTTATCAGAGCTTAATCTTTCTGGCAATAGAAGAATCACAACACATGGCATAAAATTTCAGTGATACTGAATGGTTTGACATAAAAGCTGACCAGAAGTTATCTGGAACAGTTACAGGAACTTAGCACCTCAGGAAGAGTTATGAAAATGAATAAAAAGTTGCTGCCACTGGAAAATACATTTATCTAGGGATTTGCTACTATTTCAGTGTCTGGGGACAAACTGTGAAGTCTTCCAGTTATAAAGTGCCTGTACGTGCCTGACTGCCAGGCATGCTGACTATGGCATAAAACCTATCTATAGATGTTTTTTTCCCAAGTTCTCATAAAGCCTGAAGACAGCACTTTTCCAGCTGATGGTGCTTATGCCCTAGAGGAGGCATCCATCATACCATAATACGCTTTTCCTGCCTGATTTATTTCTTATTCATCTGGCAATTCATTCAATCTAAACTTCCATACTTTAGTAAACAAATTACTATCTTTTAGCCTGTCATGGCAAATTTGTTTCACTGTCCTGGACAATTAGTTGATTTGGACAGTATTCAGGCTAGTGGCCTTGAACATCCAAGATACGATGTCTCATGAACGTATTTTCTGTTTCCCAAAGGGCAGCCTCAGAAGTCTATCAGAATTAACAGCTTTCTTCATGTTTGCTACAGGCTTCTCTCATATATTTCCTAAATTTCATACACAAATCATTAATGCAGCATCATTGTGAAGCATGTATTTGCCTGTGCTGCAGCAATCACTACAGGTTCCCATTCACCCGTGAGTGTATCCAGCAGAGAATTTATATAGCCACAGGATAAATCATATTTCCTGCAGAGCAGTCTCAGCAACACAAAACTTCTTTAAAAACATCAGCAGATGAATAACTTGCAGCTTTGCTCTGAAAAAGCCCACAGCAACTGCAGTGACATGCAACCTGCGCTACAAAAGTGCTGTATTTCAGCACTTCCCTGTATTCCCAGGGATTTCCTAAATACTCCAGGGGAAGATGATGGGGGATACCAGTATGGTGGTATTTCCTTGTAGAAGATATTCAGTGCCTTCAAAAGGTGATACATAATTTTGCCAAAGCAGGCAGAAACAGAATCTGAACAAGAATTGAAGTATCTTGATTTCCCTCATTTCATCTTTGTTATTCTGAAAGAACTGACGTGGCAATCTCATACCAACACTAGTGAGAGTTGGTTCAGAATATACACAAGCAGAAGAGCTAATAAAACACCGTTTCAGGTGGAATTACATAATGATTTACCAGATTTTCCCATCCTGACTGCAACATCCCCAGCTTTCCCAGCACCTCCTTTCTCCATTACGTTATCAGTCCCTGAATACCTGTGCTCCCCTGCAGCACCCCTGGGCAGCAGCACAGCAAATGCCGCCACAGGCTCTGAGGTAAGTATAAGTTGATAGGTCAGCTGCCTATTGATGGGCTTGATAGCAAACAAATTATCTGAGTATCAAGCTCCTTTTGCAACTTCTCCCCCATTGCAGTCATTTCAGAGGTACAAAAGCTGAGGTAAACGATCATGAACTTGCATCTTTCTTCGCAGCTGCACTTTTCCCCCAGACCTGAATATGTACGAACTCTCCACTTTGAGACTGAATAATTCTAGGGAGAAGACTGGCCCTGAACAGACAGTGCAATTGGATCAGTCACACTTCCTTATGCAATGTGGTTCATGGTAGCAAATCCTTGATTAGTTTGTCCATCCCCTTTTGCTATTCTTATCCTTTTTGTTTGTTTGGTTTTTTTTTCATGTAGAGTACAAAGAATCAGTCATTATGAGCTACATTGCACTAAGTGTCAGACAAGAAACATGTATTTTCCTTTATTCTACATTTCATCACTCATTTCCAAGATGTTTGCCTTGCTGAGTTTTAAGAGGCACCTTCCTAGTAAGCAAAGAGCAAATCTGAAAGACTGTAATTATCTCCATTTCTAATCACTTAAAATATACTTTAATGTCAGTTTAGGAGGGTTTTAGCTTGTTTTTTTTGGTGGTGGTTGTTTTGGGTTTTTTGGTTTGTTTTGGGGTTTTTTCCAGTTTTCAGTTCTTTTTTTGACAAGTATCTGTGAATTGCACAGCTCAGTGCTGATCCCAAAATAGTTCAGACCCACTGTTTTACACTCGTCCTAGTTCCTATTGCAGACCCTGTCACTTCTCCCTGAAGTTCTCACTTAGCGCATCAGTTTGGCTTTTGGCAGGTTTTAGCTGCTGCCAAACAGCCACTGAGAACGACTTTCAAGTGTGGGACTGATGTCTAACTGAGAGCATTCAGGAAAGCAATTGATGCAAGGCGTTGAATCTTTGTTACATCTGTGTAAAGGCTTACAAATCTCATAAATTTTGCAATGAGAGATGAACTAAAGGAGAAAAAATCAGGCAAAAGCCGAGATCTGGAAAATCTGAGGTTCGTGCATACAAGCAATTTTATATGAGGGGGGCTAGGTGTACTCATTAATTTTTGTATTTGCCCAACAGTACAAGAGAAAACCACCTGGGGGTGTAAGAAAAATCCAGCCAGACTGCTTGAGGTCAGCAATAGAATGTAAATATTAAGAAAGAGGAGATAAAGAATGAATGCAGATACCAAATTGGATCTGACACTCAGTGTAGGAACTTTTGACTTAAAGAAACAATTAGTGCATTCAGTAAGATTAACAAGGTAGTGTTTAGAATTGTCAAGGAAAAGAAGAAAGTCAGAAAACACAAGCAGTGACCAGAAGCTATTTAAAATTAATACAAATAAATTCCTGTGTGCAAGAGCTGATACTTTTTGTAAAAAATGTCCTGAAGACATGATACTATACCACGAGGTATAAATTATATTTAACTGCTGCAAAGATCATTTACACAAACACATCTGCAAGCAATTTCACCCTCAGTGCCAAGAGTGAGAGACCTTTGAAGAAGGATCAGATTCATGTCCATGTTCCCATTTGAGAAGGAAGATGCTGCAGCATTGTACTGCGGTGTTCAGAAGGGACATCATTACTGTACATGGGGATGCAGCTGCACCCCCAAAGCCAAGGTCTATATCAGCCTTGGTTCAAGAGGGCAGCTCTTCTCTATGCTAGGTTGGCCTGTTCTCACAAGTCAGTCTTGGCATGAGTTATGGCTGTGCAAGGTTTTTCTAGGCAAACATGGGCTTTCTCTTTTCTCCCTCCTGGATTTGTCCCTAAATCAAGCAAGTATACTACAGCTTTGGAAAGCGAAGCTAATGCACTCTCTTTCAGCAAGCTTATTACTTCAGACTCAGCGCTGTATTGGCCAAGGTTATACAAATTCCAATTTCAGAGCAAGCTACAGTGGATGTACTTTTTCTGGATTTTAGTAAGGTTTTTGACACTGCCCCTCACAGCATCTTTCTGGACAAGTTGTCCAGCTGTGGGATGAATGGATTCATAGAGTGCTGGGTGAAGAACTGACTGAAAGGCAGAGCTCAAAGGGATGTAGTGAACAGGGCTACATCTGGCTGGTGAGCAGTCACCAGTGGTGGTGTTCTAGAGTCAGTTCTGTTCAATATTTTTATTAGTTATCTGGATGCAGGAGTTCAATGCACCATTAGCAAGTTTGCTGCTGATACCAAACTGGGAGATGCTGTTGACTATCTTGAGGGACAAGAGGCCTTGCAGAGGGATCTAGATAGGCTGGATCACTGGGCAATTATCAATGGCATAAAATTTAACAAGAGCAAATGGTGAATTCTGCACCTGGGATAGAGTAATGCCAGGTCCAAGGATAAAGTGGGGGAGGAATTGGGGTGCTGGCAGAGAGCAGGCTCAATATGAGCAGCCAAGAGGGTAAACCAACATGGTATAACCAGCCAGTCAAAAGAGGTGATTATCCTGCTGTAGTTAGTGTTGGTGCAGCTTCACCTGGAGTGCTGTGTGCAGTTCTGGACCCCACACTTTAAAAAGCGGGTTAAGGTCCTTAAATATGTCCAGAGGAGGGCAGCAGAGCTGGTGACAGTGCTGGAAGGCATGTCCTGTGAGGAGCAACTAAGGACTTTGGGGTTGTCTGGTTTGGAGAAAGGGAGGCTGAAGGGTGACCTTGAGGAAGAAGCAGAGAGGGAAGTGCTGACTCTCCTGGTGCCCAGTGATAGGACATGTGGGAATGGCTCAAAGCTGCTTCAGGGAAGATTCAGGCTAGATATTAGGAAACTTTTCTTTACCAAGACAGTGGTTTCACCCTGTAACAGGGTTCCTAGAGAGGTGACCAATGCTTCAAGCCTGCTAGTCTATGGAGGCATTTGGACAACGCCCTTAATAGCATGCTTTAACTTTTGGTCAGCCCTGACGTGGTCAGGCAGTTGGACTAGCTGATCATTGTAGGTCCCTTCCAACATGAATTATTCTATTCTAGGCAAGAGACACGTATCAAAGCACCTCACAAGGGATATTTGTCCACTCTGCAGAAGTGAATGCGAGAACAGCACACATTAAAAAATGCTTTGTGCAAAAATATTTGAAAAGCAATAGAAGAGCATATCACAAACCTTGCCCTCATGTGATACTGACCCAATGGATGTGAGATAATCCACTTCTAAAATTCAGTCACCAACGGTGATTTTATGTTAATGCTTTGGGAATACATAAATATAATGCTTGGAAATAATAATAAATAAAATTACACAAAACAAAAAAAACCAAACCACCCCAAAATCAAATTATGAGAGCATGATGATAAACCCTTAAACAAATCAGAAGCTATGGATATGATGACTGATCTGATGGAAGGCAGGAGGCTCTGCAGGGGGCTCTGGGCAGGCCGGGCCGAGGGGCCAAGGCCAGTTGTGTGAGGCCCAAGAGGGCTCAGTGCCGGGCCCTGCCCGTGG
>JAVJGJ010000014.1:5697737-5708249 GCA_035590215.1 Microhierax caerulescens | reverse complement strand
GGGGGAAGGGGGTTGTAGGCAGGTGGGGGTTGTAGGCAGGTGGGGGTCGGTCTCTTCTCCCAAGTAACAAGCAATAGAACAAGAAGAAACAGCCTCAAGTTGTGCCTGGGAAGTTTATATCGGATATTAGTAAAAATTTCTTCACTGAAAAGGTGGTCAAGTATTGTTACAGGCTGCCCAGGGAAGTGTTCGAGTCCCTGTCCCTGGAGGGATTTCAAAGACATGTAGATGTGACGTGTAGGGACAGGGTTTAGTGGTGAATTGGCAGTGCTGGGTTAAAGGTTGGACTTGATGATCTTAGGGGTCTTTTTCAACTCTGTGAATCTAAGATTCTATGATCAAGCATATGATTTGAACCAATGATCTAGCAATCCAGTTTATTTGACAACACAGATGCAGAACCACTGTGTAAGTTGACATTTCAAAAATGTTTGCATCCCACTACTCACATGGCAAATATTCAGTTGATGAAGTTAGGGAATAATTAGGAAACAAGTTGTTGTTGGTTTTTTTTTTGTGTTTTGTTTTTTTTTACGCTGCTTGAATCTGCACTGTAATATGTGGAGTTTTTCAGTCTCTCAGTAATGTGGCTTCTGAAACAGCTTCCCTCTGTTTACCCAGTAACTAATTCTTTGCATTTTATTCCAAATTTCTTCCTGTATTTTCTGTGACATGTTCCTTCAATGCAATTTTCACCTCCAAAGCACTGAAGTTCTTAGAAACCTGTATGGTGTAATTTATGTCTCAGGGCTGCAAGCGACATTGAGAGAAATATCTAGCATTAATAACACAATCATGTTCAGCAGGTTAATGGCTCAGACAGAAACACAGCTGAGTGCTTCGGTACAGAAACCCACTGTATTTCATGTTCTCCTGATTGTTAATAATCAGATGCAGCCTCGGTTTGTGAATCTTGTGATTTAGTGTTCAAGCCTAGAGGAAGAATCATATCTACAAGGAGAAATCTGTGAACCTATCTTTCCTCTTTGGTATAGTATAGAGCATTTTAAATTTTCTGTAAAGCTATTCTCTTGGGATTTTATGTTTAGAATTGCTTTGTCCTCAGTGAAAACAATGCCTTTTCCATATAATCTGCAGTTCTGACTATAAGAATCTTGAAATAGTTGTGAAAAGAGTGTAATATGCACTTTCCTGCACAAAGATTCCAGCAGTCATTCCCTGTCATCTTGCTCTGTGGATGCAGATTTTATCCCCCTATTATAAAGTGCATATACTCCCTTTGTGTATTATGGATACAATCTAAAGCCCATTGAAATGGAAAAACTCTCACTTGGCTTCAGACAGGTCCTCTATCTATAAAGAGAAAATCAACTACAAAAGAAAATAGCTTTATACGCTCATTTCTGTGCAGATTTTAAAACTCCACAATTCCAGATTGTATCTCCAGTTTCAAATGTAGGTGTGGGTTTCAAATTAAAATTATATATGCTGCCCTGCTTTATTTACGTGGTGAACCTATTTGCTGCTGTTGATTTGAGCGAAGGTGTGTGGAATGGAAAAGCTGCAAAAATACTGTTTACAGAAACTGCTCCTTTGTTAGTACAGCCTGAAAACCTTTGCCCATCACTGTGGGTTTATTGGTACAAACTGCTTGGCGGTGCCTTGCTAAGGCACAGACTCTGAAATATCTCTGCATTCCTGTGAGTTAGATTCACTGGCAAAAATGACATGGTTGGCTGTCATTCAACATGGACACCAACAGAAGTTGGTCTCCTCTGCAGGTTTTAACTGACAGGGTGGAAAATGCACTAAAAGGTGAAGAATTTTTCCCTGGAAGGTCTACCACAGATTAAATCCTCTGCGATGGAGGCTGACCAAACTGCTTCATTTGGGCATCAGTCCATCATATTTGCAGCTGTTATATTCTATGGATCTCAGCAAGTTCCAGTGAGCATCTCTGCCTGATCTGCAAGCTGGTGCTGAGTAGAAGCTCAGGATGCTACATCTGCATGGAACTGGGATGCTGCATGCCAACCCACAAATGCCTCATGCCCAGACATGACTGCAGAGCTTGGATAGGAGTTTCACTGAATCTCCAAGTCTCTAGGTGCTTTGGTTTACCATTCAGCTCTGACTGGCTGAAATGGAAAGGACAGAAAGATTTTGCAAAATTTCCTGAACAAAGCTTTTCTTTAAAGGTATGAGAAAAAGTGTATAGATATGGACAAAAATAATAAACTCTTTGCCTGCAGTTCCATGCCTGAATTTCCTCACTGCTGTGAAGTCTTCAGTAGCTGTGACCACAAATCAACAAGCAATCTCTAATTTTGATTTATGCAAGTGGCTACTCCTCCACATCATGGATGCTGTTGCCTTCTCATAGTATTATTTTCCCCAGCTAATCTCATCATGAAATAGAACCTTAATCTGTAAAAACATCCTTATATTCCTCTGTCCTAGGTATTTTTTTCATTACTTATGCATAATTCTGAGCTTTCTTTTCACTGCTTAACCTCAGATTTCTCTAAGATCTAATATATATATATCAAAAATATATTTCAATGGGGGGATTTTTCTACTCTCCAGCCCTTTTAGATGGACTCAGCTTTCCTATTTTTACGTGGACTTCACCGAATTTGTTGTCCCAGAGTGCTCCTGAGGAGTCATTGTGGCTTAACACCCTCACATTACCCTTGGTCTTAGAGACATCACATAGTCACGATGGAAAATGATGGGCTGCTACAAGGTCTGTTCAGGTGTGTAAACCATGACATTCCCCAGACTATTTGCATTAGAGGTATATTTTATAAAGCTTTTCAAAGGTATTGAAAACACAGAATAGTACTTTTGGAAGATTTTTAGTTAAAATTCTTCCTTAGATGTAGCCAAAAGAAGTTGAATGTTTATGATAGTTTGGTATCGGAGTGACAAATGATGGAATGGAAAGAAAATTTAAATGTAGTATCCTGCAAATTATTGTCTTTCTAGTTCCCGGCTAGGGGTATAGCTTATGCTTTGTTTGGCTTTAGTGTAGCATATAGACCTGGTAATAAACAGACACATAGTTTAATGAAAGCAAACTTTCACCATGCTGATCTACTACGTTACACTTTTTTTCAGTAAAGCTGTGTCTCCTCAGATGCTCACAGATACTTTCCAGGCTATCTGCTGTAACTTATAGTATTAGTAGTGTGGGCAAATTAAGTTTAGAGGGTAAAATATAGCACATATTTTTCCAGAATAGAACAGTATTGACCTTGGATGGCTTTCAGACTCAACACATTGATGGCACAGTGCCACGGACAATCATACTCCTCTAAAGCAAGGCAACACTAGGAAACTTGGAAAAATGCCTTCACAGAGGGATGCATAAATTGGAATGGTATCTATGGAGGTTTTACCTCTTTTTAACTCCTGCTTTCTCACAAATATGAAACTCACTCTGACTTTGAAATCCACAAAGGAGAGACTTAAAAGAAACACACCACCACCCATCCCCCACCAGAAAAAACAGCCTGGAGAAACACACAGCAGCAAATAGGAAAAATGTACAATTTTAGATAAAAACACAGTTAAAGCTGGATTTTGATGCGTTCCTCCTAACATTTTTACTCCCTGCTTCTCTTGGCCAACTTTCTAAGTATGCTTGATGACCACACCTGCAATCTGGATTACAGTAACAGCAAAGATACCTAGTTGTGGAGGTATAATCACATTTTTGGGTGGTATTTTGTAGTCACATACCTACATGACCAATGATGCTGATACTCCTGTAGTAGAGAAACCTTTTCACACTACAAGGTATTTGTGTATATCCCATCCACTACCACTGCAGCTGCCTCACTTCCTGGACATGTAGCATAGCTGTCAATGCATGGGCAAATGGCAAGACAAGACACTGTACTTCACACTGCCCTTAGGAAGGAGGCCCCTAAACAAACAACTTCTATTTCCCTACAAAAGCTCAGCTATTCAGGTTCCAACTGAGTGAATGTAGACTACTCTTCCTTTAGGACACAGGCAAAAAGTACTTCAATTTAATTATATTTAACAGACTAACAATAAAATGTTGGGCAAGCCTGCCTTTCATACAGAAGGGTAACAACAACTCTTCTGGGAGCTGATGGCTCTTCAGTTAGGACAGAGCTGCTCCACCCAAGAAGTCTTCCTAGTTATATCTTTAACTCAGCCTGGGAATCCTTCTTACCAGTTCCTAGATCTAGGCATACATCCTACCTGGTCAAGTTTTCATATCAGGGCAATACCAGAGCATCAGCCCTTCTCCCTTTCCCCATCCTCGGGTTTTCAAACCAAAGAAGCCCAGACCCAAATGACATACAAGAGAATTATCATCCTCCAGCAGGGCTTCAAACTGAGCAGCATCCCAAAGCATGCCATTGTGCCTCCCAGGTATTCCTGAAATGGACCCCTTTTGGGACGCTTCTTCAATGAGATGAAATAGGTCACACTGTGCCTCATCTAACTCCCTCACCCTGAGCTGGGACATAGATAGTTAATTTCCTGAGGTGAAAATCATGCCCTTTGGCCATTTCACTAAAAAGCTGAGCCAGCTGCTTTCCTGATCCTTAAAGAGTCTATATACTCCATTAGAGTGAACTGGATATCTCCTAATAAGAAATGTTGTATTCATACTTTAACTGTAAAAGGTCATGGCTGATAACTTTGACAGCCTCTGCTATTCTACCATTAAATCTCATCGAAGATTGATCTACTTGTACGATAAGAAAGTTTCTAATCAAACTGCTGGGTTTTTTAGGGGGTTGGGGTTTTTATTTAATTTATCTGATTTGTTTTTATTTTTTATCTCGTTGGTCTTTTTTTATTTTTCTTCAGGGAACCTGTTGCCAAGAATAATTCATTTATCATGAGATCTTTAGAGCAGTGTCTCATTTCTAGTCCCTGCCAATCTGCATAAGTCATGCAGCAACTCAGAGCATGAATCAAGGGGCAATAGGCACTGTAGTGATGCTGTGAGGAAAAGAAAAATGTATTGGGCATGCTCAGTGGATGTCTTTCACGCAACTGTGAACAAACAAATCAAGCAGGACACTTGATTAAACAGCACAAGTGTGCACTGCAAAGCAAATTATGATAAATTGCTAATATTGATTACTTTTAACCACAAGGATGAGATTGTCTGTTGTTTAAATTTAGGAATGCAGCCAAAAGATACCTTGGCCTCACCTCTGCACTAGGTACCAATACAAAATTAATTGGAGCTGTCGTTCAGGTAGAAGTCACAATTATGTGACAGTTGATTTATTAATTTAAGAGCTAGCTACAAACCAGATGCATTCTCCACTGGTATGTGATTTTTTGTGGCTTTGTTAATGCAGAAAACCTCCAGGACGTTAAAAGTGTTTGTTTAGTGCCTGTAAAAAATCTCTCTATAAAAAATATATAGATATATTTATATATATATATATTCATTTGAATTAATGCACTTCTGATCAGCAATAAACCTTTTCAGCTTGGTTTATGCAATTACATTTCATCTTTATTTAATTTTGCTTTTATTTTGCTAAGTACCTTGTCCTACTGAATTCATAAGCACATAACCAACTGGGAGCTGTTCGAGTGTTTCTGCAGTACAGCATTTGCAGTCGTCATCTGAAGTCACAAATACTGTGCCTGCTGGTACTGTTTACTGTATGTGTTGCACTCTAAACAAAAGCATGTACTGTGTGACCTGAATTCTCAGGAGTCTTGAGCTGCTCTGTTTCTTTTCTGATTTTGCCCCAGAAAACTGATCTGTTGTGGCTACTCCTAATCTGCTATGTGTGGACACAGATACTGCAGTTTAGGTGGCAGAGCTTACTCTTATAGATATTCCCATGTGCATATATGCATATATACACACCTAATGTGTCTAAAGGCAAATTATAAACATTTTTATTTCATTAACTAGTCATCATTCTTTTTTTTTCCAAACTCGCTGCAGTCTTTGACTGATGTCTTTTGTCTATATTCACACAGATAGATACATTTTATCTGGAATTAATGGAAAATTTAGATTATGTAGACTAATAAAATGACTCATGCATGAAGAAATATTACACAAGAGGCTGCCTATCAAAACCGAAGGCATGGAGGCATGGAACCCCTTTTCTGACAGATAGGATTTTAGATATTTAAATAATGTTAAACATGTCTCTTTTTTTTTTTTTTTTTTTTTTCCCCTGATATGTAGGACGTTCGCATGATGATATACAGCTTGCTCCACAGTGTTTCCATAGGGCGTTTTGTTACGGGCTTAGCACCAGGAAAACAGGACTGCACTGCTGCCGTGTGTGGAGTATGGCTGTTAATGGCCCCTACCAGATGATACAGCCATGCCTGCTGATATATCAGAGCTGCATCGAAAGCAAGGCTCTAGTGTACACAGGACTCAGGGTATCTTGATTTTGGTCTGGTGTTTCGGGTTATGTGCCTGAAACATTGAATCCTGTGTTTTGCAGAACCTTATGTGACCTCAGTTTCAGGAATTAGATTGGGGATCTACTGGGTCACTGCACCTGCTGTCAGTGTCTTCTCCTCAACTTGTGTGCTTCATGGCATCTTAGATATTTATACACTGTCATACGAATTTCTCATTGAAATTGTAGGCTACAAACAGCATTGTGTAATGAAACCTCTGGGACTGCCTGAAGAATATAATAAATAAGGTGAAACACTATAAAGTACAATGCCTTAATATACTGTAATGTACATCATACTAATGCCAAGGCTCCACAGCAGAATATAGTTGTTCTGCCTTCAGGCCAAGAGAAGTGCTGGACCTCCCCAAATCACATTTCACCCCCGATTTTAGAAAAAGAAAGTAAAAAAAAAAAAACAACCACAAAACCCAATCCAGCATCGAAATAAATGCTTGGGGAGGGGATCCTACCCTAAAACTCAGTTGAATAGAAACGTATAGCTAAATGTAAAAGACTAGCTGGCAAAAGACATATCAGAGGAATATTAAATAAACTAATAATTTTCCACCTTCTTTTCCTTCTGTTCAACTTATTCTTGTGCTATCATGTACAACCATCTCTCTGTAATGTTGCACTTTGGACATTTTAGCACCTGAACATTAAAAAACAACAACAAAGTTGTTACATCTGAAAATCTACACCATTTATGCCCCTTTGTCTGACAGTGTACCTCCCCTATTAAAAAATATCATATGTGTACACCCACAGATATAGTTCAGATTTTCAAAATATATCTCCTGAGTTTTTAATATGAGGGTGGGGGTGGTAGGTTTTTTTCTTATTCTTTTTTACCCATCTCTTTCCTTTGCTCCCCTTTTCTTTCCTCAGTGGTGGGTCTACTAAAAGTAGAGCTTGACAATTACAGTGCTAAAAATTCTATTAATGCAGTATTCAGCTCTGTTCTACTGATAATTTTAAAGTTCAAACTCCTGAGAATTGTCAGGGTTAGAAATAGGTTTTCTGTTTCATATGAGAGCTCAGAACTTCAGCTTTTCAGATATATCAAGTGTTATGCAGCGTTTATTTAGAAAGCTGGCAGGTGATAAAATATTGAACCTTAAAACAGGAGTGACATTTTGCTTTATATTAAAAAGGACTGATCCTTCTATTTTTCCCAGTCTTCACCAATATCCTTCTGTCGACATGAGGAGCATTATTTCTCTATTTACACCAGAATGATAGCATAGAATCTGGCCTAAGTGTTTTTAAATGTTTTCTATAGGTTTTAAAAAAATCAATACTTTTTTTTTTTTTTTTCTTTCTTATTGACAGTAGAGTTAGATGCATGATATCAAGGTAGCCTGGATTTTACAGGCATAGAAATACAAATTATGGTGCCAATACATTTTTTAAAGACTATATAAAAAAATCTAAAATAGCTTTTCTATAAAATGCGAAGCTTAAGCAAAATACAGGGTGGGGTTATAAAGCTTTTTATTGGAGGAATTTTGGTGTGGCCAGGGTAATTCACTTGGCCATTTCAAATTTGTTCTAATAAAACTTTTATGTCATCACATAGCATTGTTTTCTGCACAGAGAACGAGATCTGTGAAAACAGTTTAAGATGCAAGCTATTCTTGATGAAGGATTATAGACACTATGTAAACTGGTGTGAGGTTGTTTTATTACCATAGCTATTAATTGTGTCAGGAATTCAAACTTGGATCAAGGCAAAAGTTTCTTGTTTGGAAGATTATTTTTTTTCCTAAATTAATATAGGAGGTACTTTTGAGCTACTTTGAAGATTGAATACTCATATTCCCCTATTTGCAAATGGGATGGGAAAAAATAAGAAAACAAACAAACCCTAGGTCTGACGCTAAAAGAAAGGAAAATGTACTCAGAGACAGCCCTTCAGTTCAGTTCCCGGTCTCTTTTTGTGGAGTTAATCTGATTCTGTCATCTGTCTGACAAGCGACTTCACCTTCATAGATTTATGTCCATCCTCCCATCTAAGTCTCTTTAATCTGTCCAAGTTTTCATAGAGCTCAAGGGCTCATTCCTGGGATCTTTACCACCACAGTTAATAAAAAAAAATAAAATTGTTCACATTGTCACTATGAATGTGAAATAATAAGTAAGATATATAGCCTGTACAACAGGATAAAATTTACTGTAGTAGGGCAAAACTCATTTACGGTGGAAGTCTCACATCTTGGCTTGATTAAATACTTTTTTAAAAATAACAGTGATTTCATATTGGTTCACTGTTTGCAAATCTAACTCTAGAAGCATCTGGGAAGACTCAGCTGCAAAAGAAAGGGTTCTAATAACTCAGAGGGAAAGATATATAAACTATCTACATTGTTAGAAGCAGAGATGTGGATCCAAGTTCCCCTTTCAGTAATATTAACATTAATGGACTTCAGCAAACTCACTCTTGTTTTGCCCAAACAGACAAGTAAGTGCAATTTTGGCCTTTCATGTTGTGTTTCAGCCTGTCGTAGATATCTTTTATGAATCCAGTTCATCTGTGATAGCAGCTTATCTGACATCTAAATCTTGGCTGTTGTTTTTATTTTCAAGGCTAAATAACACCATTTACCAGCTCTGTCTCTTTAGATACTTGTTCATCTTAAATTTGTTTCTTTTTTAAATCTTCCTGTTGTGCAGAAAATTGTTTAGCTGATGAGATGTGGTATGTATTGTCGTCCGCAAGCATGCAGCAGAACCGGTGGACAACGGCAGACTCCAGAGCAAGTGGCATAATACAGTTTTAGCACATAACTTTGAATTACTTTGTCAAAAATCGATTTGAGAAAGTCAGCCACAGTATGAGCTCCAGATAGTTTTGAAACATTAAATCATTTTCACACTGTTATATACAGCCATAGATATGGTCTTCTATCAGTGGCATTTAACAAACATTAAGAGGCAGTTCATTCTCTGGAACAATTGCAACGAAGTGTCATTTGGACCAAAATATCAAAACAGATCTCATTCATCCAGCATTATAATTGCAAGTTCATACTCCTTTCTCATAATCTCTTGAGCACAGAGGGATCCTGGCAAAAAATAATTGAAATCTGTAGAAGCATGATGCTGAAATGAATAATACTGGTGTGAAAGCCATCTAATGAAGGGGAGGGTCAGATCCATTCAAGGAGGCTATGAACATTTTTAGCAGTGAAACTCAGTGCTCTCCAAGGAAAGAGGTAATCATCAGAAATGACAGAGCTCTTGAGAAATGTTTGCTTGTTCTAACTGGTTTGTGTGTGTTTGGGCAATTATATGTTATAATAAAGGCAAGGTCTCTGCCTTGAGAAGGTCTAGGGCATCTGCTTTTCCCGTTTTTGACTGCTCCTGAAAGCTTCTGAACTGCATCCTCCAGCAGCAGTTCCCAGGGACAAGTGTATTGCAAGCTGACCTTCAGCTGTGCTTCATTCGTTATTTCCTCTCCCATTTTTAGCCTTGTCACTTCCTGAAGTACCGGAGATCATCTGGATGCTCCAGACAGATTGCTACCAAAGAGGAGAGTTTGTGTACTTCATGGATAGTCAGAGGCTACGCAAAAATACTGGCAATGTGGTTGCTCAGAATTGCCATTTTCCATGTTTTGGAGTAAATGCTGTAGGATGAATGACCTTGATGGAAAGGAAGTATTTCATGTTGTCACATTGCTTGAGAATGTGGCTGTTGTTTACAAAATAGGATCTCACTAGAGGTGTTGTGGTACATGACACCTCTTGTGGGTCCTACAGTATTGGATCCCTTTCCCGTCTGAGAGTCTAAGAATGGTTGTCTTGAGGTAAGTGCTCAAATATAGAGGCAACTGGGGTTATTTTAATACTTAGGCATTTTTGTGAAATTCACTATCTATTTTGTGGATTTTATTCACATTATTTCACAGGATCACAGAATCATAGTCAGGGTTGGAAGAGGCCTCTGGACACCATCTAGTCCACCCCCTGCTAAAGCAGGTTCTCCTGGAGCAGGTTGCACAGAGCCACGTCCAGGTGGGTTCTGGATGTCTCCAGAGCAGGAGACCCCACAGCCTCTCTGGGCAGCCTGTCCCAGCACTCTGTCACCCTCAGGGTAAGGAAGTTTTTCC
>JAVJGJ010000014.1:5685006-5697163 GCA_035590215.1 Microhierax caerulescens | reverse complement strand
CGGTCCCTCTCCGCCAGCTCTGCAGCCTGCCCAGGCCTCGCTGAATGGCAGCGCAGCCTCTGGGCCACCAGCCCCCCCTCCCAGTTTGGTATTGTAACAGTGGCATAATTTGCATCACACTGGTAGCAATAACTACTATATAGCTACTATTTGTCCTGGGACCTGAAAGCATTTTACAAAGATGGTAAACATCCTTGTTCCTGTGGTCTGTCCTGCACTATGCTGTTCAGAGGTGACAGTACTTGGGGCTGAAAATGTGGATAATGATCTCTTACTCTAATAATGGGCACAATTATGAAAAATTTGATAATGATCACTAAAACTTTGACAACGGGTAGATTCAGATTTTTTTTTTAAAAGGTTATATGGTTTTAATGGGAAGCATCATCCAGAAAAAATGCTAATGTATTGGCCAAATGTTATTTAAAACATAATTTATTTATGAGTAAATTTGTGTTTGGTTGTAACTTCTTGATATGACCAAAATAAACAGTTGAGACTTCACAATAACTTTGTTGTAGGGCTTTAGTAATTTATAGGAATAATTTATAAGAGCTTAAAGACTGTTGTTGCTAACTCTGCTAAGTATCAGTAATAAAGAAAACCCTTTTAGCGGTATCTTTAAATGGCTTATTTTTAGTAATTGAAAAATAGAGATTAGTAGCTTACTATTTACTCTCACAGATGAAAGATATTGTGTGTAAAATCATGACATTCACCAGAGACACTTGACCTGTAATCTCTTGAAGTGTCTTTAAATGCAAGATTTCTAATAATACAGGAAAACAATTAAAAAAAAAAATGACAACCTGTGCTGTAAGTCTTTAGCATTAATAAATGTAATACTTCAGAGAGTATCTTCTGGGGACCTGCTGACAGTTTTCATGCAAGATAATTGCAGATCAAAATGTATTATCCTGTTAACTTCAGCAGAGGGATTTTCTGTTTATTGATGCAGCTGGTAACAGTCATAAATAGAAGGTTATATGAAATTTCTCACTTTAACCTTCTATTTCCAGTTATTATTTATTTGTTCAAATGCTGTTTGCTTGAGCTTGAATTTCTTCACCGTGGACATCTGCTATGAACTTTTTAACTGCAGACATCTTAGTATATCAGGCTCAGTAGAAATCTGATGCAGTACATTATGAGTTCATTCTTTCTTTAATTCTGTCTCAATTGGGCATGGTCTTTTTCAAAATGTAGAGAACCTGCAGAGAAACCACTGCTTTTGGCTACCAGGGGATTTGCTGATCCTGTGCTCATTATCCTATGTCCTGCCTTTCGGGTGGCAGCATGGAAAAATAATCAAAGCTGACATGAGTGCAAAAGAAGACCTAGAATTTAAGCCAAACATGTGGCCAATGCAGATGTGGATGCAGAGAGAATTGGGATAGAATGCCTGACTGAAAGTTTTAGTTGTGATTTATGGAAGTGCTGATTGTTCACAACTGCTGCTGAAGTTAATGGATTGCTGCCATGAATCTATAAAGCTCTAAACAGAGCAGAATATCCTAAAACCAAACAAAATCTAGATAAAGAACAGAAATTGGCAATTTTTATCTTGGTGATCTGTTGTTGTGGGTTTTTAATTTTTTTTTTTTTTCAATATATTCCACCACTCAGGATAAGCTGTAGAAATATTTGTATTACTGTTTGCATTGCATTCTGCAACTGCAGTAGTGAGCACCACTGGGAAAGAAATTGCTGGTTTTGTCCTCTAAGCCACTTTGAATAATGTGAAATGAGCAAGCTGAATGACACTTTGAGCTTTTTCTCTACCTGGTGTTTCTGAAGTACAGCTATTTTTCCAGCTGTCCTGAATGATTAGGAACAGGGATGTGGGGAAAAGGATGTAATTCCTTAGTTGCTGAGGAACTCATTTTACTATTTCTTTACACTACACTTTACTACACTGTCAGTGGAGATACAGATGTTAAATTGAAACCTGAAAACATTATATTTATTTGATAAGTCTGATGTCTGTCATCAAGGTGTTAATGCTACATAAGCAATCAAATTCTTATTAAAAAGTTGCACCCCAGTGAAATGTTGCACCCAACTGAATACGCTCCAGATGTGTGAAGATGTACTGTAAACTTTAGGTCACATTCACAACCAGATGTTCACCTGCTTTTTCTTTGCTTTCCATGTCCTCCCAGAAGATGCCCAAAAGTTTGCTGGTGATCATGAAAAAATCAATATAGTTTTATTATGGTAGAAATCTGTGGGGAAATATGCAAAACACTGCAACTTTTGCAACCTTTTGTTCATATTCAACTGTGCATTTGTAACTGCTATGAGGATAAGTGACCAAAAAACCTACTTGCTAGTGTTGCACTTGTAAACCATGGGCTTCATACTTTTTCGATTTTATTTCTGAGGCTCAATGGAAGAGAATGAACACTCTTTATTCTGTATCTGTGAGGTGATCTAATCAATGCTGGAGGAAGAAAGATGTAAATGTAGAAGTTAAAGACAGTCACATAGATTCAGCTCATGGCTAATACATGAACAAAGCTTGTGAGTGCTCGGAGTCCTATGTCTCAGTGTAACCTTTGTTCATGGTACGATATATAGATTTTATTTCAATGACTTCTGTTAAATTGACACCTTTTCATCCATGCGTTAGAGTGAGGCCATGTTAAGGTCCTAAAGATAATCTTTTGGGACCATGGTGGTTTTAGAGGGGAATGGAGGACTTTCCCTTCTTCTCAGCCTCTGAATTTAATATTTCTGATTTAATGAAGACTTAAGATGACCAAATGCTGGCATCTTTATATGCCTTTTTATCAGTTGAGAAACACAGCAGTCCTATGATTCTATATCTATCATATCTATCATACATAATGATACACTATGTCTGAAAAATTTGGCCAGATCACACACTGGAAGAACCTACTTTCCTCCACTGATGATAAAAAAAGCATCTGGTGGACATCTTAGGCAAAGACACCTACCTTTCAGATGACTACGCTTAAGCAGGATGAATCTCTCTATGAGTGATACACTTCACACATCACTGGCTGCTTCAATAACCTTTAAGTATTTTTAATACTATTAAAGTGTTTTGTGTACATGAAGATTTTTTTTTTTCTTCCTGTGGTGCTTTCTGGAAATTGTTGTTTATAATTACTTTTGAGGACTCACAGAGCATGAACCTGTTATTTAAATCTTTATAGTATTTTGTGGATAATACAGAATTTAAAGCAGCTTTTTCCACCCTTTGTGACTGAAACAGATTAAACTGGTACACAGAAAAAGCAGAGACTGAAACATGGCATTACCACAGTGCCAACCTCCGTGTTGCACAAGAAGAGGGAATTGACCCTGAAAATTTGGCACAAGCTCATTGCAACAGCTCTGACTAATGCCACAGAAAAATAGAGGCTGATGTATTTTTTAAAGAACACTACTCAAGGTTTACTTTGATTTAAACCAGAGGAGGTAAAGAGGATGAAAAATCAAGATAGAGGTGATTCAGCATTTTAAGTAAGGCCTTTTTAAAATGAGGCGAGGAAAGGAGGGAAGGAAAACAACAAAGATTTGAGCTACAGGGAGGAGTAAATACCTAAGGATTTTCCAACATGTTACCATTAAGTGACATTAGGTTTGTTGGAAGTCCCATACAGGTCTGGCCATTTGTATTTTAATTTGAAATTGCCCTTTTCAGGGCACCTGGATGAAATTTTGCATTGAGACACCTCAAGTAATCAACTTCAGTTCCATAAAATGACTTAGTCTGCTGGGGAGAAAATGCTATTATTTATTTATATGATACTATAGAACATGAGATGAGAGAATTTTATTTCCATACTGCACATACTATTAAACCCACAAGAAATAAATTCTAATCTTACACAATGGCTTTACTGACATTCATAACAATTTGACTGAACAGTCCTTAAAATAATTAAAGGATTCCTTATAGCTTTGTATGGCATTATACTAGCCAACTATGCTGATGTTGATGAAAACATGATTACAGTGTAATTATGGTTACTATTTCTTAAGTTATCAGACATTAGACTTCTGTGAAAAGAAAAAAAAAACAGAAACAGAAAAAAGCCTTTCATCATATGAATAAGAAGTGTTTACATTTCTAGTACTTTATCCGAACGCTAATTTTGAGGAGTTAGGTTTGTTCAACACTTTGTGTAGTAAAACAGACAAGAATTTTTCTAGATTTAGGGCATTTGGCAGAACTCTGGTATTTGATTTTTGATATTTTCAGTGTATCTTTGAGCACACCTGCTAATCAATATTTTTTGCAGGTTCTCACAAAGAGGGGAAAGCTGAGCACAAGGGGAGGCAGGTTCTGCTCTTCTGTAGATCTGTGTGCCCTAAAGGGAGAGTGTTCCTCACAAACCTGATATGCTTAGAGTCTTGTGTTGTACCAGAAGGCACTTATGCCCACTGAAGAACAGTAGACACAATATTTTTTGATCCTGCCTTTTCTCCTTTTACTTTCACTGACTTTTCCTAAGGGGTATGTCATCTGTGTTTGGGCACGTGGAGTAAATGTCAAGGCACAGGTAGCCTTTGTAGAAGGAAACATTGACATTTCTAGCCAGTGACAGAGAACAAGGATGTTTGTTTGGTTTTACTTCCGATGAGAATCAAGAATGAAAATGAGAAAAATATAAAGACCTGATTAGCTAATGTGAAATCTATCGTCCATCCACACACATGTATACTAAAGTTTTGATGCCTCTCCCTATTGATCTCATGTCAAGTTTCACCAAGATTTTGTACAAATGCCCATAGCCTCTCTCACCTGCACTCCACACATGGGTTGGATCCAGTGTGTCATGAACAACTGGCTCCCACTGCCACCCTTGGGCTTCCTGGGTGAAGGTGAGGGTCATATGCCAGGAAGGCTCTTGACGACATGGAGATGAAGTTGCACAGAACCCGTTGACACAGAGTGACCATTGCAGCTCAGGCTGAAGTCCAGTAATCAGCATAATTAAATTTCAGTGAACTATCACAGGGGAAAGTGAGTATTGGGAAATCTTTTCTTGGTTCACCATGCTAACAGAATTTCTACAAATGTTTGGAGATCTAATTCTTATATCATAAGCATTCACACAGGTTTAGATATTTTAGAAGATTCATGGGTTTTTACACTTCTGCTTGGGGATGCTCTTTTACAGCTTTCAGGATATCTCAGAGTATTTAAGATCACTGAGACTAACCAACTGAAATGCAAACACCTGAGACATTAACTACTCCCCGTTTATACTTCTAAAGGAATTTTTAGAGCTTCTTCGTATATTTTATTGCATATCATGTATCATAGATACGATTTCCAAATGCTTGAAAGAATGACATTGGGACAACATTTTAGGAGACTATAGGCTAGGATGTCTCTACCTTGTTAGTCTTAAGAAGCTGAAATATGAATTCTCAGTGCTTAAGTAAGTGATTTTAATGCAAAACACCTTTTTAGGAATATTGTAATTGCACAAAAATTGTTAAAGGCTTCCTTATAGCTGACTTTTAGCAAATGGCTCTACAAAACTTCCTGCTATAGAGCAGCAGGAGGATTCTTACAGCTCCAGTAAAAAAGAGACTTTTCCATAGTTTCTAACTTTTCTGAAACGTACCTTTGATGACTAAGGGATGAAAAGGAAGTGCTCCCAGGGTGGGAGCTAGTTATAATGGTTTCTCTTCTAGTCCCTGAGAGATATAGGCACTTCTAGAGCATGATTTATCTCAGCCAAAAATACACATCAAAACTAGGTATTTTTAAAGACACCTAATTCTTTTCATTGGTGTAAAAGGAATATAGGGCAACTAGCTGGAAAGTAGATATCTACAGTCTAATGGTCCATATGAGAGGAATGCTGGCTCCGGTGAATGTAAAAGCTTTGTTTACCTTGTCCCTGGGGGGCTCCAGGGAGTCCTTATTGCGTCCTTTCAATATATAAAGGAGGCTTATAAGAGAGATTGGAGAGAGACTTTTTACCAAGGCCTGTAGTGACAGGACAAGGGGCAGGAGTTTTTCAGTGAAAGAAGCTAGATATAAGGAAGAAATTATTTTTTATGATAAAGATTGTGAAACACTGGCACAGGTTGCCCAGGACAGCTGTGGATGCCTCCACCCTGGAAGTGCTCAAGGCCAGGTTGGATGGGGCTCTGAGCAACCTGGACGTTTGAAAGATGTCCCTGTGTATGGCAGAGGGGCTGGGACTAGGTGGTCTTTAAGGGTCCCTTCCAAACCAAACCATTCTATGATTTTATGATTCTGGGATTCAGCTTTTAATTCTTTTGCTACGGCTGGCTGCCTGGATGAAAACAATAATTCAGCAGTGCTCTTATATCCATGAGTATTCTGCTTAGAAAGATGCTCACATGTAAGGTGTTACTTATTAAGATCTCAGGAGGCTAATAGAGGGTCTCACCTGAAGAAAATTTGGTGAGGAAGATAGGGTTGGTGGGATTACCTGAGGAAGTTTGTAACTTGACTGTACTCAGTGAAAATGTTGACCAGGATAATTTTTCAGAGACAGATGAGAAGTGTCCAGTTATTCTTAGCTGGGAAAAATAGCTCTACTGAAGGCAGTGCTACTGTATCACTTGGCACCAGTTGAAGTTCTTGCCAGTATAACCATGAATTTTTTGAAACTCAATGCCATTCTGTCGGGCACTAGACTAAATGGAGAATATCCTCTGGTTGCTTTTGGTTATTTTTTCAAAAAGGAAAACCTGTGACAAATACATCTGAAGGCCCAAACATCTGAAGACCTTCCTTTGAACTTCAAGTTACTTTGTCACACACCACGTGGGGCTCATGAATAAACCAAGGTGACACATTTATCAACCCAAAAGCTTGGAAATGAACTTTAAAGGCAAGATTAACACGTAGTGCAAAGTGACTTTGCCCCATGATGACACAGATATGCATTGAACTAGAACATAGTCATAGTTTTTATTGAATGTGAAAAGCGGGTAACATTTAGCTTCCTTAGACAAGGCGTGGAAAGGTCAGCTGGAAGTTTTATTGATGGTGCTTAAAGGAGAAGTTTGCTTGCTGCAATGCAACATTGGAGCTTGTTTGGACAGAGGAAATCATATTAAAAAAACAAGTCCTGTTCCATAGGACAATTACATTCTAATCCCTCCGTGAATTTATATTGCTGTTCAGTGTTCTATGCCCATGGCTCAGGAGAAAAGTCTTTTATGATATCTCTTTGGATTTATCTAATACCTGAGTTTCATTTATTACACATTACTGATTTGGTTTGAATGAGTGATACATTCCCATAGGTTTCCAGAAAGCAAGAAACACATTTTTATACTTGTCACTTATTAAGCACTTACTTTTACTGTCTGAAACTTGTCTTGGAAATACAAAGCTTATGTAAGTGTAACATTTTAGACTGAAGATTTAACATCTTAGGGAACTTCACTTTATGGTCCATTATAACCTCAGTGTAAATGTATGTCATTAAGCCCACCTCACAATTAACTTTCAACAGTTGCTCTCTAAGAGACAGATGCTTTTTAGTGAAAGAAATCATGAGCACTACAAATGTCTGATCTAATGGCCATTACTAATTATTATTAATACAGCTAATAATAATAGTCATGTTTGGAGTGATTTTCAATGAAAGTATTTAATGATTCATGGAATGTTTGTCTCCAGCAGCCTTTGTGAGGCAAATATTTTAAATGATGGATGTTTAAAAGATGATACACATAAGTCAAGGGACTTGATTATGGTCATAAAATGCGACATACAGAGAAATGGAAATCAGAGGAGAAAAGAGATTAAGGCATTGGTCTTGTCATTAGGAGGTTAGCTGTCTGGATATGATTATTGGTGTGAATTTGGGTGCTTCACTGTTTCTGCTCTCTTGCTGCAAAATGGAAATGATCATTTGCTGTATTATTAGCACATTAATATATAGGGCAGGGTTCTTTACTGTAACAAAGTAACTGGGTACCAATATAGTTTAACTGGATAATCTTGACCTCCTGGTTTTAGTACCAACCTGTGCCACCCCTTTTTTGTGCAGAATACATAAAGAACCTGACCATTCCTCTGGAGCTCAATTCACAACAGCACACATTTTGTTGTGTTGCTTGGGGCTGCCACTAAATTTTTTAAACACCGTCTCATTCTGCAACTTTCCCCCTGCACTGTTTCAGTGCACTCTTAGTTTATTTCCCAGGCTCATAAAAATATAACCTTTAAGTATATTAACCTGTTCTTCATTAATAGAGCATTTTATTTTTGACATTTTGAGATTTATTTTTTTTTTAGATCCAATTTTATACCTGCCTCACTTAACAACATAAAGTTGCGAACTTCCTGGCCTCACCAGCCACTGATAACCATTGCCTCTCTGAGTTTTGTGTTTTCTTTGCTCCCAGACACCAACATTCCTTGGTGCCTGCTGAGCTCACTAGCTCTGGTTCAGCAGTGACAACTCTGGCCACCAGTGCTTCCCCCAGAGAAGCTCCTCAAGGCCAGGCTCACCTCCAGCTCTTCCAGGAGAACAAGAAAAATAAAGACTTTTAAAACCTGGTTTTCCATTACATCATTTTTATTTCCATTTATGAAGAGAATGATGAGCTTTAACAATACTGGTTTCTGATGTTGACTGAAGGAAAGAAAAATGAATTCCCACTTTCATTTCAGACCATGTTTATTCTCATTAGCTTCTTGTGAACTATGCTTATCAGTGATAACAGATGAGACTTTGATATTACAGGTTTTCTATTTAGATTTTAGAGATAGGCTTTCACATTGCCCTATGTGTCATGTCAGACTGTAAAAAACATCGATAGACCAGAACTTGAGGCTATGCTGAGAAAATCTATTTGGGTTGTTGAATGTGTTAACATTTTTTTTGTGTAAAATGTATAATTTTACACAAGTTTTATTTTATTGAATATATATTTGGAAAAAAATGTATTTTTTCCTTCAGTCTGGAGCTGTCTGTACATAATATGCTGTAGGTACTAGACACAGACGATACACTTGAACCAGAAAAAGGGTTGAGACAGCTTAATGTACAGCTCGGTAGAGAATGTGCATTTGGGACTCTGAACATAATATGAGATAATTGAAGCACTGAAAACTACTGTTAGTCAAAACACAAATTGTCCTGTTTTGCTAACTGGGTTGCCAGAGGCAGTTTAGCTGAATTAAATAATCCCATGTCCCGAAACGCTTTTGCAGGCTTTAATTTCACTGGCTGAGGTATCACACCAATATGCTGTAGCTCCTTCTGGCTAGGCTACTTCAGAAGCCACCCAGATACCTTTGCCTGGCACCATGTTGTGGTGTCTAGACCATGCCAGGGAGCAGATGCTCTTTTACCCCTCCTCTATTTACATATACTTCAGATTATTAAAACTCTGCAGGATCTCTTCTGAAGCGTTCAGGGGCTTTAAAAGATCACGCCCCACAACCATGCTTAATTGAAGCATTTTGCACTATTTACACTTCTATGGTCTTTGCAGGATGCAATTCAGAACAAGTGCATGCTCCTCGACACAGCTGAGATGTAATTTGTACATTTTCAGTAAATCCTGCACCTCCTCATTATTATCAAACATGACATTTAAAAAACCCTGGCAATGCAAAAGCTTCCCTTCTTCCCCGAGTAGCTGAGCGGAAGGACATGTTGGCCTGAGTTATTAGTGAAGCTTTCAGCATTAATTTGCAACATTCTCAAGTGCTTTTGGGACACTTTTCTCTCACCATATAATTTCCTTCTTTTACTTCTTGACTCCAGGTTCTCTCTCCTGGTTACAGTGACTGACTTGCTACCATTTAGCATGTGCCTGGTTCAAGGGACAAGATGTCCCTAAGCCAGCTTTCCTGCCATTAAAAACATTTCTCACCCTTTTTCTATCTATGTTTGTGTACTTCTTTTCAAGATAAGAAATTTCCCTCCCCCCACTACCCCCCAAAGCAGAATTTTCCTAAAAGCCATTAGGGAGGTGGGGTGTGTGTGGGGGAAGTATTCCAAGCTTTTCATATAGATTGAAGTGGTTGCTTAGAAGGCACATCTAAATTTATCTTTAAAATATATTGGTGCACAATCGTGCATCAGTTTTGCTTCTTTAAAACATCTTTTATGTGGTAGACTCATATCTGATATGGGTTCTCACCTGTTGTTGGTTAAAGGAGTTGTGTGACAAGCCTAAAATACATTCCTACTTTAAATATGAATAGGAAATACAGATTTTTAATTCAGAGAACTTGTTGAAGATACATAAAAGATCTGCTTCAGGTGATGTTGCTGTTCTCAAATCTGTAGTGTTAGGAGTGGTTTTCTGATTTCTAGTTGGCATATATGAATATAGGTTCCTTGATTTCGGGAGAATTAAGGTCTCTGGTGCCAGCTGAGAATCTGGCCCATCCAGGTGTTCTTGTGACATTTAAAAAGAAGCAAACACACTCATAAGGCCCTTTGGTATGTCTTGACAGAACAGTCAAAGGTTTTACTTGAATTTCTAGGACAGACAGTCAAAGTTACAACCAATTCCCTGTTTCCGAATGAAATAGAGATTATGCTAAGGTATCCTGAACAACTATTTCCTAAATACATGGAGAGACATGTATTGCTAGAATAAAAAATGGAACAAGTGAAAAAATGATGATTCACCTCCAGACAATCACGATTCATAATTTCACAGTAATGACCAAGTATTACTCAATATATTTTACAAAAGAATTAGGGAGGAGTAATTCCAGTGTGACACCTCATGAATGAAAAGTTATGGCAAAATAAGCATTAGGTTGTGATGCAATGCCAGTCTCAGGCAAAACTGTCACCATGTTGGCTTTGGCAGATCAACTACAGCTTTCAGTGGGACTAGAAGCAATACCGTATTTTGGTTAACTTGACTGATACATTAAGTTGTCTTTTGTTTGGTCTATTTTTGCTCAACATTCAGTTTTTCCAGGCACTTCACTGAAAATTATGATTTTTGCTGTTGAGTGGGTTACTAATGAGTAATATATGAACCTTTATGTGAATCCATCCATGTGGACTAGGGTGCACATGTTGTTCATGTCAATCTGCCCCATTTGAAATAGAGAAGAAAAAATCACTTTTCTATGTACTTTATTGCAGTTCATAGCCACAGGCAAAAATAGAGGAAAAAGGAATGAGCTTACGTGTGTGTACCTTAGAGAGATAACACTTGGTTATTAGGCCAGATGGTAAGAACTGTCATGTCCAGGTTCCTGTTGAGAATTCAGCTAAATAAAATAAATTATTATTATTATTATTATTATTATTATTATTATTATTATTATTATTATTATTATTATTATTATTATTATTATTATAAATCTAACAATGCAATTTTGGCTGTTGTAAAGGATATGAGATCATATATATATAAAGATCATCTTAATCTATACAGGATTGATAGAACAGTATTCGTTTCCCAACTATACCATATAGTCTTTCACATATATTTTACTTTTTTTTCATATGTATTTCACGTATAATTTTTCAATTTTTTTTCACATACTTAAATTCTGAAATTTTGTTGGTAACTGCAGACTATAAAGGGAAATATAATGCTTTCCTTTTCACATATTTTGCTCTCTTACCTTATTCAAGGATCATGTTTTGGAAACTTGGGTCTTCTTTTGTACGGGTAAACTGGTGTAAAACTGAGTCTTGATTTTTCCTGGATACTTTGAAGGATTATCAGAGTAGGCATAATAGGAACAATGATAATAATAGTACAAAAAAGAGCACAATACCTCTACGTTATGTCTGTTTAACCCTTGTCTCAGCACGACGGTAAGCATAGGCACCCAGGCAGAAATTTCAGTCTTACAGTTCACATCTAAGGTTGTTCCTTTGAGCTTGCCGTGGAGGGCTATAAAGACGTATTTATGTTCACCTGACCACCCCCATACAAGTTATGAATTGTTGACACCGCCATCACCTAGTACAGTAAAAGCTGCCTGATAAAAAGCATTCAGTTTGCTGATGACACATACATTTTTTCCTACTGCTGGGTGACTATATATGATGTAAGTTTTCTTTTTTTCTTTTGTTGTGTAATATCCTGTGGATGCCACTTTTGAAAGACAGCAAGTTCATAAAAAAAAAAAAAAAAAAAAAAAAAATGTTAAAATGTATATTAAAGAAAATAGAAAGATAAAAGATTT
>JAVJGJ010000014.1:5664547-5684906 GCA_035590215.1 Microhierax caerulescens | reverse complement strand
CTGGAATTTGTATCTGGGCTCAGAGATATAAATATGAGCTTCTCTGTACAATAAAGTGTCTCTGGTTGCACCACAACTGGAGTCCATGCCTTCATATGCCACAGATCCTAGTGGGTGCTGTTGTCCCAGGGTGGTGGACACACATGGTGCAGGCCCCCTGCTCGGTCTGTGCACTGCTCCCAAGCGTGCAGAGCTGTCATGGCTGCTATTTCCCACTGCATCTCCAGGGGCAAACCACAGAGCTTGTGTCAGCCTGAGCTCCTCAGGGAAGTTCATGGCAGTGAAAGGCATTTGACTGGCAGTCATGGAACCCGGCATTTTCTCTTTCTGCCCAATTTGCGATGGACAAGTTTTGTACCAGCTCTCTGCCTTTTTTTTAGCACAGTTCACCATCAGCTAAGAGGATTATCTGGGGCAGCTGGAGAGTCAGAAAGTGGTCTGGACTTTGATATCTTGGTTTCCCACCACAGAGGTCATCACAAAGAGCAGGGAAGTGGTTGTGCAAGAACCTGGAGGAAGTTCAGTGATTTTAAGAGGTTTTCCATTCCAGAATGGAACAAAAGCCAAGCAAATTTAACTGTCTTGTTGAAGGAAAATAGCAAGGGAAACAGAAAAGACGTAGGGATGACTCAAAGGGTTCTGCTTCAGTTTCTGCTTCTTTCATTTTACATTTGGTCTTACAATGCATTTCCCTTTTTTAAATAGAGGAAGAAGTCCTCTTGAAACACTGCACTCCAGAAAGACCCAAATGAAGCATTTCAACCTTATCCAAGTGCTCTTCTTCCATTTTTTCTTTTTTTTTTTTTTCCTCTCAAAATAAGTTTTGTCCCAAAGGCAACACTTGTAAATGAAGCATTTTTCTTTGGATAAACTGACCTCTTCCACTGGAATATTGTTCCATCAGAAGGAAGTTTCACAGTTTGGGAGAAGGTCTGGCATACTGTCAGTGCCCACACCACTGAGAAAGGGGCTCAAATATTTCCACAGTCCCTTCCTGCTGGATGGGAATCACCTGATAGAGGACCATAAGACCACAGCAAGTCAAATCAAACATGCCTCTAAATAATCTGTCCCAGCACAAGCTCCCCAATGGTGTGTAGCAAACCAGAACCAACACATCGTGATTTTCCTCAGAACTGTCTTTGGGCTTGCAACAAAACACTGTTCCAGGATTAAGCAGCTTTTGATGAATTGTCCCCCTGCAAAATAATTCAGGTGTTTTTTATAACCCTTATAAATTTTTACCATTCACAATATCCTGTGGCAAGAAGTTACACAGGTTAGCCTTCATATATGAAGAGCCAAATCCCTTTGTGTCTCTTGAACCTGCTTCCTTCTAATGTTTTGTGCTGCTGCCTTGGAAAAGGCAGAAATGTATCCAACCCCAGTCATCTTTTACATGCTATTTTAGACTTGCTGGACTCCTGTCCTACCCCTCTAATCACCACCCAGAAATTACACAGAATGAAGAGTCCTAATCTGCTAGTCTGTGCAGCTTCTCTGCTTCCACTTTTATGAGGCAGCTGCTCCTTGTCCCAAATTACTCTTCGGCTTGCAGAAATCCCAATTAGGCCTAGTCCCTAGTCCTCATATAATAATAAAAAAAAAAAAAAAAAAAAAAAAGGTTAACAGGTCTCTGAAAGCAAAGAGACAGATAATAGCTTTAGAAAATATATGCAGATGTACTTCTGGAGAGAAAGAAAACAGGAAAAGGACAGTTGTTTGTTTGAAAGCTTTGCAAGAAAAAAGGATATGAAGGAATCGTGACTTACAGCAACATGCTGACATTCAGAAACACAAAACCTGAATTAGCCCATGAAGGAAAACATCCTGAAAATAACTCTTTTAGCATTCCAAGGTGTAATCCTGGTCTTATTGATATAATTCTGGTTATTACACTGGCATCTTTACTAATGCATGGAATTTTAGCTACTTATCCAAATGGGATTCAGCTCCAGAAATAACAACTTTCCAAAGGCTTTACTCTGATGGTATCAGTTGTCATTTGTTCCCACTTTAAGCTATTTGGGACCACATGGGAGGAACTCGGGTGCCTAAACAAGGTATGTAATGACATTTCTAGGTATGCTAAGAGGTATCCTGGTGTATCTGAGGCACTCACATGGTCTGGCAGACAAAACATGAGATTTAGGGAAGATCCTTTACGCATTCCCTAAGTGACAGCTGGAAGCAAGAGCATCTCAAATGGCACAAGAAACATGAGTTTACACAGGCAAATCGACCAAGTCCCTAAATCACTTCCTTCTTCAGACCATGTCTATCCACCATGGTCCATACACACATGGAAAATAGTATCCTTGACAGAGACTGAAGAGGTGAGCTGTTCTGGGGTGAGACAATAAGTTGCTGCCACTTACATGGAGACCTATGAAGTGGTAACAAATATTAAGGACATGATCAGATGGGGACAAGTGATCAAGCAGGGATGTTCAACAAAGCAATTTCCTCTTTTCACAAAATGTTACCAACCTTCAGCTGAGCCTAAATAAATCCTTTTGGTATGCTCTTAATGAACTGAATTATGAATTGAGGTTTATTAGTCTAAAGAAATTGTCATTGCCTTCTGAATTTCACTTACCCATTTTTACTTTGTGTTACAATAGATGGCAAGTGGGCACCTGATTAGTGCCTGTATTTCAAATAAGGAATGGTGACTTAAATCTTCTGGCACTGACAGTTATTTTCAAAAGTGGG
Organism: Microhierax caerulescens; assembly: GCA_035590215.1. Lineage (NCBI taxonomy): Eukaryota > Metazoa > Chordata > Aves > Falconiformes > Falconidae > Microhierax > Microhierax caerulescens. Next base: position 5,682,191 of record JAVJGJ010000014.1, on the reverse strand, counting down.
AGCAAAACATGGGTAGCTTTTATCTTCAGGTGAAAGCAAACTTTGTTAAAAGGTATGAATGAGTTAAACCTGTGGTTATCCATGGCCTGGTGCTAATTGTGTTTGCCATTTAAATTTGCATTCATTTTACTATGCTTTACATGAGCTACTTAGTTGATTTTGGTTCCTTGTATCACAGCAAGCATAAAATTTTTCTGTAGTTATTTGTGTCTAAAAAATTACATGAATAAAATTGATGCTTAGTTAAAGATGAGTTGAAAATAGTACCTCGAGATCAAATTTTAAATCAGTGATGCACCACATGAAAAATACTGCTCTTAAAGTGCTTCTGTAGTTACTATTATATGTCTTGTGGGGCTTTTAAAAGATTAATTTTCTTTCATTCTTTGGTTCAGTTTTTTGGAAATCATGAATTATTATTTTGGGCACAATACAGATTCAGTCCAGCCAATATAATTTAGTAATTTCAGTAACTTTCATGTGATAATGTCATGCTCAAAATCTTTATAGGAAAAAAGTAAGCACATTTTTAATGTATATGTATAAACCCAAGAATTTATGGTTTGTATAAGCGAAATCTCAACAGTCAAATCCAGGAATCATAATTTATTGATAACTAAATGTTACAGAATTAAGCAGTTAAAACTGTTATACACACACTTCTCATTGTCTACCTCTCGTCCCAGTGTTGTGCTCCCCCCTCCCCTGCTCCCCTCGGTCCCAGGGCTGGCAGTTTCATTCTGGTGGTGGTTGCCTGGGAGGATGTTAGAACGAATAGTATCTGGAGTCCACTAATGCGTGTGTAGATGGTTTCTTCTTCCTTGACCTAGGAATGCCTGGGCTCCATTTTCAGATTTAGCCAATATGTTTTCACACCTACCTCTTCATCTGCCTGCAGCTCCACATCACATCCGTATTCACGCTGCAGGGTACCTATGTCACATACGACTTCATTCTCTTTGTTACCCCTAAACCCAGCTTCGTGCAGCTCCAGATCTGTATTTCTTTAACTGACTATGGACAAGCTGCCTCTAATGTCAGTCTGTGCCCATCTCTTATCATCCCCTGCCTGTGCTCCTCTGTGCCATGTTCTGTGTCTCCCCTTCTCAAGGCCTCTGCTGTCCTACCAGGCCTGTGCTTCTCCACACTACCTCATTGCGTTAGAGTTGTAAATATCTCATTCTAAGTAGAATGATTGGTGGTTGTTTCTGTTTATATAAAATTATAGTTGTACCATACCAAGGTAAACAAAACTGTTACAATTTACATAGAGACAGACACCTGGGCTACTAGAGAAGTTGTCACATCTAAATCAAGTAAAGCAAAGTCCAAGCAGGCTGGCAAAATTCATCCAAGGCAAGCCTGACAATACTCAGTCCTGAGGCCTTGCAGGCTCAGCACAAAGCTTATGGCTTGTTAAGAATGGAGATGCCATACTACAAGGCTACAGGGCTCTAAGAACTATCAACATCTGTTTTCTACAGCTAATTTGTAGTGAAATATCTCTGCTTCTAAAGAACGAAGAATCAACTACAGCATCCAAAGCATAAACTTCCATGTTATGAGGAAGAAAAACACCTTAGTGAATAGATAATGGAATACAGGTTTCAATATTGTCCTATATTCTTTTTTAAATCTATTTTGTAGCTCTGGATGACTCAGACTTTCTATTAGCAGCTGCAATATCTGGGAGCCCAACAGACCGGAGGCTGTCACAGCTACCTCCTTGTTCCCAGCTCCAGCCAGGAGTCATGCCGAGCGTGTATTCTCTATATGTAGACACAGAAAGACATGTCTACAATACACCAGGGGTCCTCAAACTGTTTAAACAGGGGGCTGGTGTGTGGATTAAGTGGCAGGCAGTCATCTGCAGCTGCTTGGTTTCCCTCCCAACCCCCAGCGGGGTGGGGTGGGGGGGAGCAGGGGGGGTCTGTAAAATGGGCCGGATTGAGGACCCTGGGGGGCCGTATCCAGCCCGCGGGCCATAATTTAAGGACCCCTGAAATACATGTATGCACACATACCCAAGACCAGGAACACAAGCAAACACTCGCCACTCACACAAACACAAACAGCATCAGCACTCTGTTCCCTGATGTGGCTCATCAGGATGAAGGTCTGTTAGTGGGAAATACATCTACCTGTATGCTTACGTGCAATGTGGTTCCCCCCAGCAGCTGGGTTCGGACCCTCTGCCAGCCCAACAGCCAGCCCTAGACCCCAGTCTCCCCTTTTGGTGGCACCTGAACAGATGATTTTCCAAGGGTGCAGCCCCACTCTAGCTGCTGATTGAGACCCCTTCACTCAAAACACACAAGCGTGCACAACCACTGTGGATCCCTCCAGTAAATGTCCAGAGGCAAGGCTACCAAGTAGTGTTCCCTGCATCCCCATCTCTGTTTGCCTAATGCACAGTGCCTGGTGCATCGACAGGTCTCCCATTTGATGCTGAAGACCCCACAGTTGCTGGCTGGGGCTTCAGACAGTACCTGATTTCTAAGCATCAAATCCTCCTTGCCACCTAGTTTGGCTTGCTGGCCACTAGTGATCACCCACATCATGCACCCACGTGGTGCACAGGTGCTCCAGTCACTCCAGCTGCCACAGGCACATGGACCTCTATGACTCCCAGTTCCACCGCATTCGCTGGCACTCCAGAGCCCCATACACATGCACACGTGCATAACAGAGAGCCCCTCACCCAAACAAATAGCTAGAAAGAGAGTTCAATGAGAAGACAGGACAGACTGCACCTACCAGTTGCAGGGCATGGCCAGAAAAGCACACTGACTAGCAGCCTGTTCATATGCAACCAGTCTTTTTTTCCCCTCTGTTTTCCACATTTGTTTCCTTTAATCCCTTCCTTCTCCTACTTTTGATCACCCTCCTAAATATTCCATGGTAAGTCTTGTACTTTTTCGGCACCCCACAATGTGCCCCACCCCTCCCCCAGTCTGTAAGGTGCGCTCCCATTGACTCATGGTACTGGGTAAGAATGTGACATTATTGTACACAAAATTATTTAACCTCTCTAAAGTTCTTTATAGAAACAAAATACATTATTATCACTCTTCTGCCCTCAGGTAAAGTTCCAGTTGTATCAATAGTTCTATAATTTCATCTATGTGTAGTTGCCTTAGGCTTCCTTATCTTATTTGTCTTGTAGTGTAGGATTAGATGCATGGGTGAGTCTCTCTTCTGGTCATCGTGTTTTAGCCTCAGACCCCAGCAGAGGTGAACTGAGATGCCAGTTAATAGGATGCTGACAACTCAGCTCTTGAGCAGTTGGATTATGGTCAAGCCATAGGGTGAAGATCAGAGGATGAAGATGTGGGTAATAACAAAAAGTAATAAACATCAGTTTTGTTATGAGATGTAGGTGCTGGTGGCTAATATAATGCCACTTATTAGGGTCAAGGTCATACTACCCAGTATGTCAGCCAGCACCACACTTTTGATCTTATTTTCAATCTGCAGATAATAAGTAAAATGCTAGAGGGATCAATTTTATTTAGTATTAATTACATTGTGGTCAAGTCATTAAGGATCTGAAAACTCTTATCAAGGTGTAAAATTATCTTTAATAAGCTTCCATTTCTGCTCCTAAAAAAGTGTATATCATAATCTCTCAAAAGACTCAGAAGAAAACCAAATATAGATTAAAATTTCTTATTTGGTTTCATTTACATTTGGTGTATTAAATATATGTTAGCCCCCATGTACTAAAATATTTGCCCTCTTAATTGCCCCTGATTATGAGGTGAACTATGCATTTTATCAAAATGTATTTCTACCATACACGATCTGAGAACTCCTCAACATTTATTGTAGAAAGTTAATTACACTAAAAATGCTTGACTGTGAAACTGAAGTTACAGAAAACATTATACTTGTCAAAGAAATTAATCTTAGGCTGACCAGACCTTCCTTCCCCCACCATTTTCCATTGTTAATCACTTTAGATCTTTGTCACCCATCTAAATCCCAGTGGACTGCAAGGTTAGGTGTAACATAGAAGTTTTGATCCATCCAATCCCAATTTTTGTACTTGGTTGTTTTTGGTTTGTTTTTTTGGTTTTTTGTTTTTTTTTTAATGTGCTTATTTTGATTGTCATATTAACCACCTTTCAAAGAGCATTTCTTAGCTTTGAAAGGAACTGTGTCCATTTTCTTCAGTTCAATAACCTGAAACTGCCAAGAGTGAACTGCTCATCTCACTGTGAATAAACTGAATTGTATTTGTCATTTCTGAGGCTGATGATGGCTTCTCTTCCTAGCAAAGTGCAGCCTTTTGTGATAAAAGAAATATTGTGTATTTAACTGTATATTGTGCTTTGTTATTTTCTTTTCCTGAGTGGGTTGAGTATTGATGTACATCTTATGAATGAGGAGGACTGTCTGTGGCCATTAATGACTCCAAGAGGAAAGAACAATATCTTATGCAGCACCTTTGACATGAACACTGTTTATTAGTTCTGCCAAATCTACTCCTATATCCTTAATTATTGATCAAAGCTCTATTTTGCTAGGTGCCTAAAAGTGCAGGAAATAACGTGCCTTTTCATGAAGATTTTTACACTTTTTTCTTCAGCTCAACTGTTCTCAGCTTAGCCTACCACAACATCCAATTAAATAAGATAATGACCCAGCAGAAAAGTTTTTTCTTGAAACTTAGAATTGCTAGAAGTTTAGGAAGGATATATGAGTTTATCTGTTGCCATAGACCATAGGTTTTCCCCAGAGCTGGATGTCTTCAACTCCTGACCAATGAAAAATGTCAGATGTACATCAAGTTTTGATGGGCATGTTCTGATTCTAAAATAGAGCCTTTGCCACAATTTTGCTGACAGGCTGATGCCTTAAGTTAGTATCATTGATTTAGCATAACTATCTACCATCTGCTTGGTTCTCAATGACCAAATAATGGCAGCTTTGTTTGTGTTTGTCTCAACAATAAAGTTATAATAAAAAGCTCAAAGAAAAGTTTAAAAGAAAAAAAATAAACCACCAACCCTCAAACACAACAAAATGAAAAAAAAAACCCACAACTAAACAAAAACCCCCAAACACCCAACAACAGAAAGACATGCCGACTGAGGGCTAGCTTGTTTGTCTGTGCAGACATGGCAGGAACAGGCTGACATAAACCCAGCCTATATTATGCTATAGGTACTCAGCAGAGGCTGTCACAAGGGAATAAAGGCAATGGGTGAATGAAGTGAATAAGGTGTCTCCACTTTTAGAAACTATCATTTCTATCTGATTCCATGGAACATTACTTAGTTGTCCTCCTCTGTATTCATCAAGGTCTGTCTGCCTTTTTTTCCTTCCCCTCCACCATATTATAACCTCCCTGGACTATTAAAGTCAAATGCATTAGAGGCTAGATTCTGGATATATTAGGATAACCTTATTTTTTTTTATGCCAAACAAATCTTAGGACTCTGGCACAGATTGAAGCATTGTGTTATGTGCCTTTTTTGAGGTTACCCTAGCCATCTGCCATGCATGTTTTAAAGCAAATAGAGCTGCAGGTAGAACCTTAGACGTGATTAGAGGGGCCCTGATGGAACAGTAACACGTTCAAGTGTACCCGGCAAGTTATGATACAGGTGATGGAAGGGATGCAGCATCCCCTATAGCTGCTGGAGAATCCAGTCTTGTAGAGAACTGTAGACACAAACGTATTTTCAGTAGTAAACCCGTCATGGTTTTGGTGATAAGAGTGCTTCTAGAAATAGAAGTAAATATGGTTTTCTTGAACTGAGAATTCGTAGCATAGGACCATCAGTGCAGATGTGTCCAAAATGCAAAGAAAAAAAAATGCAAAGCCTCAGTGAATTTGGGGTGAGATGTTTCTTACCACACGTCAGTATCTCAAGGCAAAGGTGAAGATGTCTGAAGGTGCTGTACCATCATTCTTTTCTTCTTCTGCAGGTAGGTATATGAACTACTGTTTCTTAGACTCATTTGTGATTTGCCTAAAAAAAGAACAGTCTTTTGGAAAACCATAATACTTAAAAATCCCTATGGACACAGACACCAACTGTAATATATGTGTGTGAAGAGATATGACTTATGAATTAGTACAAAGAATAAGACAGCCATGTACATCAGTATTCTCTCCAATGCTCAGACAAAGCAAACAAAACTAAATAATGCAGTGAACTTATTTCACCAGCTACTGCAGCTACATACAGATTGTTAGCTCAAAGGGAATAGAAGGGTGGAGGGAAAGAGGGGTGAAATGTTAAATGCATACTTTAGCGTATTGATAGGGATAAGAAAGATGTGACCACCCTAGTATGCAAGGTCAGAATTCATGTGAGAAAGAACAACCCCAAGGAGCGTGCTGAGCCTGTCTCTCGCCACTCCCCTGTTAAGAAATGCTGCTGGGTTTTTTTCATTTTTAAAGTGCCTGAGATAATAAACAGGATCACGTCCTGAAGATGAATTTTGACATATTGATGCTGGGAACAAAGAGAATTCCAAATTCTGAAGCCACGGTTATATTTTTGATCAGATTAATGATAGCTCTGAAATGATAATAAAAATAACCTAGGAATCTGACCGATAAAGGTTTTGTCTGTTTCTATTACATGTTTAGTTTAGTTAGCGCTTCTGGCATACAGCTCTTTTGACACTGCTGAGATATTTGCAGGCTGAGCTCAAGAGAAGAAACATCTGCTGATTTGATCAGAGGAGCATATGGTTAGCAAATTAAGATGTGGAACCATGAAGCAGTAATAGGAAAGCAAAAAGATTGTGGTTTTTGTCAGAAATGAAAAGTGTACAAGGTTCTCCAGGAAAAGGGGAAAAAAAATACAATCTTTTTTTTGGCAGAGATTGAATCACAAATCAGATTCTCTACTAAAAATGCTTCACATATGTAATAGTTTCAGCATTTCTCTCTTCTTTTTCTGTGAGCGGAGCTTGTCTTTGCATCAAAAACCCCTTAGTCTCCCTCTTCCAAGATGTAGAGTATCTGTATGGTAAAGGCTCCAATGTATGCATTTACAAAAAGCTATCGAATAACCAGATTATATTGTGATGTTTAAACAATAGAAAAAATATATAGAGAGGTAACAGCATATTAAGCTAACATCAGTCCTTCAATTAGCTATTTTCACAAAACATATTCATAGCTACCTATGCTTCTCTATGTTTATAGAAACAAACTTCTGAGATGAGTAAATGATAAAAGGCCTAGTAGGAATCAGCTGTTTTAATATGGAAAAGAAGAAAGTAGTTATTCAAATTGAAAAGGTTATCATGTCATAAACTCTGTTTCAGAAATGAACTATTTCCTTCTGTGTCTTTGTTTGTTAAGTACCTTCCCTTGGATTTCTTCTTGATTCACTTTGGAATGACTTTATTTAGAAGCAAATTCATAGTGCAGATTTGGTAACGACAATTTTGTTTTCAAATCTTGAACTGGTGGTTTGTAAAATTATTTCTTGCCCTGCCTATGGCAGATTTTTCCCCAAAAAAGTTTCCCTTCAATATTTATTATTATGCTTTCAAAACCTGTTATTCCAAGTGCCTAGAAAGCTTTCTAGTGTACAGTATGAAAGTGAACTTACAGTAATACAAGATTACTTCCAGTTGCTATTTGCAACTTTTTGAAAGTCTCCTGTTCTGAAAACCTTGAAAACTTTTAAAACTTTAAACTAGTCTTGCCTATGAAATCAAGTGTTACATTCAGAAAGACAGATTGATCAGAGGGAGGGAAGACCCAGACCCTTCAGGAATATTCTTTTTATGTTGCCATAAGTAACGGTTCTCATATCTGTTAACTCTGAGTTTACTAGCACTGGGGAAGAAATTCCCTCCAAAATACCTTTCACTTAAGCATATTTATGTGACAAATTCTATGTTTTGGCGAGCTTTAACGTCAGTGTAACATCAGAGCTTTTATACATCTTTTCCTCCATGTTTATAAAATGAGATTTTTCATTCAAGGAAGCCTGAATCTCTGATCTTCCCTAAAACACTGAGGATTTTGTGTCACATGAAGGAAGGATAAATATGAACCAGTAATTATTATCCTCTTGAGATGTGAACTGAGATAGACAATGCAGAGTCCAGTGATCTTTCATTTCTTTAAGATATTTTATAATAAATGAGATGAATCACTGCATAGGGACCTGCACTCTGCATTCTGTGCAACAACCCACGCCAGCTTATCACATCATGTAAATACAAGAGATCCAAAGCAAGAGAGTTGAGTGACTGGAGATTTTGGGCCTTTTAAACAAGTTAATAGTTGTTTGTCTGTTTTAAGAGCTGTTCATGTCTGCACTGATCATGATGGAAGACATTTTAATAATTTAAAGTTGTGCTTTCTCACCTGCTTGATGCTAGAGATGAGCAGAATGTAAAACTCGGGTTTCATGATCAAGCATTGCTTCTGTAAATTAGTCATTTCCACATTAATTTCCCCAGTGTTCATGCAATTTGAAAGTTGCCTGTAAAGTTAAAAGTTACTTCCATATATAATACATTTTTTATATAGCTTTTTACAAGACGATAACTTTGTTCTGGGGATGATCAAAGCTGGATAATCTTGGTAAAACCTACTCCGTGGGATGGAGTGCTAAGATTTGTTCTTCATTTCACACTGGAACAGGTGCCGGTTTTCGATGCCTCTGTCCATTCAGTTGCTCTGTATGAAACACTGAAGGAACAAATGTAGAAACCGGTATGAAATCGGGTGGCTAATGACACCTTTCTCGTGCTTGCATGGACTGAAACAGAAGGTTTCAGAAGGTTAACATTTCAATCAAGTTGAAAATCATAATGGGAATGAAACTGCAGATCTGTTGTAGATACTTTAGATGTTCTGTTTTGATGCTCTGTATAGTTTAGCTTGGGACCTCACACTCCTGTGATCTGTCAGAGGATGTATGTTAGGAACATGTAGAAGCTACAACAGCACTGGGGTCTCTCTACCCTCAGATGCCAAAACAAACTGTCTTTTCTGAGATCCAGACACCCCAGCAGCACTGGATGGCAGCTCTTCCTGACGCTTCTTTACTGAAAGGAACTCAAAAGGGACTAAAATAAATTGCCAGAAATCTGTATATATAACTGCAGACTGTTTCCTCTTCCAAGAAGGTCCACCAGATTCAATAATTAGTTCCTGTGGATTTCTTGAACCTTCCTTTCATTCAGTAGCATGTATATTACATACACTTCAAGTAACTCTAATTTTCCCTGACTCTTTTTTTTCTACCAGCCTTCCCAGAAGGATAAAATCTCCCTCACAGAGCTGACAGTGGGTGTTCTTTAGGCTGAACCTGGTAGTCAATGTTTTTTATTTTATTTTTAAGCTTCCCTCTTAAAAAAAGATAAAGTGTAAAAAAGGTGTAAAAAAGATAAAGTCAATATTGCAATTGCAGTAACAGACATACGGAATTACTTGTAGCTATCCAGACCTATGTAATTTAACAGTACAACTAAAAATAAATTGTATCATCAAATGATGTTGTTTCTCTCTTTTCAGTCATTTTATGACTTAAAATACCTGTTTTGCTGATAAAAGAAAAAGCAAATGTGACAAATTAAAACTGTGACAAGGTTACTTATAGGTTACGCAGCCAGTTTTATGCTCTTTTGTTGTTTTTTGTTTGTTTTGGTTTTTTGGGGTTTGTTGTTTTGTTTTTGGGTTTTTTTGTTTTTTTTTTAACAATTGGCGAACAAAAGGGCCTGGCTTGTTTATTGAACTTGTTTCCATGACACCACAGGAACTGGTGTCCATCCAGTCATTCCTATTTCAAGCTCACAGCTTAGCAAAGTGCACTTCCACATGTTGAAGTAATTATGTGTATCTTGATCGGAAGTGCTGAAAGAGGCATGATGTACGTTTATTAATTTTACTGGTATATTATCTTCATTATTTCTAGCCCAAAATTAGTTTATGTAGTTTGAGTTTGCCCCTTCTGGATCTTGTTATGTCTTTTCCTTCTTAGATTAAAATACCTTTGCTATAAAAATTATTTCTCTCATGTAGACCTTTCCAAGCCATGATCAAGCCACCATTTCTCTTCATTGCTGGCAGGTATTTACATGACACTATAAATGTGAAGAGAACTTTTTCACGCTGGTTGAAAAACAATGTCCATATAAAAGCTTTATTGACACAGAAGATAGATAGCTCTGCTGTGTGTTGGCTCTACTGGCCGATAACCACAGGAGAAGACAACAGAAGTTGTTCAAGAGACTGAAGGCCTACTCCATCCCATGTTCAGGAGTTGAAATCTGTATAAATCCAAACTATACATAAAATGCATATTTCTAAAGACAATGATAAGGAATCACTGGCAGAGACTCTGAGAGAAGTTTCTCTGTCACTTGAAATGCTTGCATAGAAATGCAGAGATTCTGAAAGGACCCAGGTCAACACATAGGTGAATTGTTGGTAATATTCCCTTTAACCCCTATGGTTCAGTAACAAAATGGAATAAATGAAACGTAATTATGAGTCAAAAAAATGGTAAGAGGAAAAGAGTGGAGAGATTGTTACATTAATGTCAGTATTTTTTGAAAAATCAGAGCTGCTCTCATTGAAACACCTCTAAAGCAGTGAGTTGTTTAAAATATAAACTCCATGGTTTATGTGATTTTTTGTTTGAGACCATGTGAAAAAAATCAGAAAAAAATTCTCATTGCACTATAATAACACCTTATCAAAAACTATTAATCTCCCTACTCTCTAACCTGTGAAATCTTCTCCAGAGGTTCAGAAACATATGACAGAATAGTTCGACACTCTGATGCTGCTGCATTCAAAAAAAGGGAGAACTTCACATACAAATCTTGGCTTGTTTGGAAGCTTACTAGGGGATCTTCAGTGCCAGTTTTTCAAAAAATGCTGCATAGTTACTTAATCTATTTAAAGGGTTTAGAAGTTTTTTGTTTTATTTTTCTTTTATTATATACGGGAAATATTTGCTTTTAAAATACCTGGTGGAGAAAAACACAATTTCTACATGACCCCCAGGTATTTTTCTCTTGATGAGTGTATACAGATGAAAAAGAGTACGTTAGAAATATAACTGCATACAGCGGTTATATAATAGAGTGAAATTTGAACATTGTGTGTGAGCTACTGCTATGCTTGTCTTGCACAAGATACAAAGATCTAGATAAATATTCAAAAATGCACTTTAGGTTCTTCTGATAATGAAGCACTTACCTTACTATTTTTATCAGTGCACACTGCAATAATATTATTCCTGACTGTCATACAAAGGGTCAGATTTGCCCTCGCTACTGTATATACACCAAGCTATTGCTGATTTCAAACAGGAGTGCTGACACATTGCATGAGGAAGATGTGGACCCTAAAGGAGCCCTTGGATTTGAGCTTGCAGTTCAGAAAAGCATCACTAGTTAAGCCAACAATTCAATGTGCTGTAAACTGAAGCCCCAAGAACGTTAGGGTAGGTCTTTTGTTCTTTAAAGCCTAAATGCTATTCTGGGTGAAGCCCTTAAAATCATTGAATATGGCTTTGAATTTAAAGTTCAGCCAAGTAATTTGATCCACCCAGTATATAAAATGCAGACTCTCATTGAATGTAGTTTATCATCTGGAATGAAAATACCTCCAAATTTTAAGTTGACTTGCTTTAGGGCTTTTTTTAATGGCTATTGGTGACATCATTTATACATAGAGATGTCTTTCAAATGTCACAAAATACAGCCTTCATAAACTAAGTTGAGGCCAGGTCCAAAAAATTATATTAATGCCTCATGTTTAGGAAGAATTCTAAAAATATTTTTCTGCTGGTCTCTTTTAAACATCTATTTTAGGATATGACAAAGTGTCTGTTACATCTTTTACCTGTATGGCAGCCTAAGATTATTATTTTCCTTAGTGATGTCTAAATATGAGCAAATGCATCCTACACTGGCAGTCAGCAGGCACCTCTCTCTCTGCATTTGTGCTTATCTATCTTTCTGTGGGCATCCACTGGTTTAAAGATGCAAAGAAGTGAGGGATTACAACCAGCCTTAGCCCATATAGAAACATCAGCTGAGGTAGACCATTGCATAACAGGTCCAGGGAGAAGCAAATCTAACCTCATCACTGAAAGGACTAAGATCTCTGCAGGGCATAGTACCAAGGCTACTTTCATTTAAAAATATCAACACTATAAGATGTTGCCCTCCTTTATAAAATGGTTGCTTTGCAGAAAAGCCCTCTGTCTTACTCAGTCTGAAGCTTTCAAAGCTCCTGTCAAGGTCTTCTTGCACATCACTGCACTTGCGATGGAAGATCACTGTTCAGATGAACTAGTGAGTCCTTTTGCAAACAGAGAGTTTAAGTGATCAGAGGCATGGAGTGCATGCATGAAACAGTGAGGAAACTGCTTTTTCTGAAATTCCTCTTAGTAAATTAGTTCAGATTTAAGTGGATCAGAAGGGACAGAAAGAGACTGCAAGAGGGACCAAGACCAATGAATAGGGTGTTCTTCAGAGAGGGTAGAGCTCTGAGTGAATGAATCTGGTATGGTGATGTGGGTAGCTAAGCCCCATGCAGCAGCTTGCTCTGTCCCAGTGGCATGGGAAGAGAAGTGTTCCACAAAGTGAGAAAACTTGTGGGCTGTGATAAAAATAGTTCAATATAAAGCAATGCCAAACAAGGAATTCATTCACTACTCCCCGCTGGCCGGCAGTTGTTCAGCCATTTCCAGGAAAGCAGGGCTTCCTTACATATAACAGTTACTTGGGAAGGCAAACGTCGTAACTCCAAACATTCCGCCCTCCCTCCTCCTTCCCTCTGCTTTTATTGCTGAGCACAATGTCATATGGTATGGGACATCCCTTTGGTCATTTTGGTCACATATCCAAAACACAGCACCATACGGGCTGCTATGAAGAAAATTAACTCCATCCCAGGCAGATCCAGTACACATAAGTAGGGCCCCAGGATGTGCTTGGGGGACAGCGAAGTGGAGGGTTTATGACACACTCCTCTGGTTAACATTTGGCTTTTCTGGATCCTACTCCAAGATGCTGAGCTAACTCAACACTACAGGTTTCACATCAGGATGCAGGCAGCCAAAAAGTATTAGTAAAGGCAATTTATCACCGTATCTGAAATTCCTTTATGGACCTGCCTTTAGGATATCGTTTCACAAGATGCTTGCTTGGCATACAAAGGCGCCTTAGGATATTTCTACAGTCCTGTCTTCCTATGATGCTTTTTGCCTCACTCTCTCTTGTGCTAGCACAGCTGCCTGCGGGTATGCAACTAACTGCCTCGCTGAGATGAGCAAATTAGAAGCAGGAGTGGGGGTTGGGCTGGGGTTGTGAACTTCATGCGATACCTTTACTGCCAATGCTATCGTCTTCCAAAACTGCAGACTATGTTTCTTCTTCACATAGGCTCAATAAAATTGATCGTGAGTTTTAAGTGAACTTCTATTACTATAATTAGTATTTCAATCTTATTTATAATTATCCATATGGTTTTCCTTGTAGTTATTATCCCCCCCCCCGAAAATGGTACATTTAACTAACTTAGATATCCTTTAAGTGATTATCTTGCTTTTGAAAAGCAACAAATATCCACTTTTATCCCAAATTCTTCAACACCATGTCACTGTTTCCTTGCCATTGCATGCTTTCTTCTTGACACCAGATATACATGTTCCACAAATGTTAGCTAGTGGCAGCTAGAGTATGTTAGAAGGCACTTTCCAACAAATGAAGATGTTTCAAATATTTCTCCCCAGTGCAGCCTGTTTTTGAAGTACTGTATTACTTAGGTGGGAACATCAACCCAGAGGATAAGCTTCAAAATAAAACTGAACTAAAAAGACCCCTCAAAATTCCTCTTATTTTGGATGACCTATAGGTACTGCTGGTAGGGGGCTGCAGGAGTGCACTGATTTGATAGGTTTCAGCTGCTGACACCATCAGGCAGCAAACCACTGCACTTGTGTGTACTTGGAAGAAGGTAGAGAAATACAATGAAATAAAAGAGTTTCCTGTTGTTAATTCTTGAATAATGTAACATTTATAGATTGTTACCTTTTGTAGTATTTGTTTCTGAAACCTGAGTTGCTCTCAGGAATAGATTCTTCCCCCAGGAATAAGACTTTTTAATCAAAGTCTTTGCTCGCAGAAGCAGTATATTGATAACCAGAGGTCATTACTGAATCCTTTGTAAGCTGCTTGATCTATAGAGTTAGACACGATTTGAAAAGTGCCTTTGTCAAAATTATAGTCTGTTGTACACCTCAGAGTGTTAAAGAGCTTAAAAATGTTGTTAACAGAGGCTCGAGTAAAGATTAGTTTTAGTCTGATGATGAAAGTACCTGCATGTTCAGCTGATGTGAGGTGAGCTTGAGCTGTTCTGCTTCTTGTCATCAGCTAGTGTCAGTATGGTGATAATTTTTCATTGCTTCTTCCAAAAATGCCTGGATTATAAGTGTGTGGTGAGAAGATCAGGACCCCAAGTGATGTCCATGGCATTAACACGAATATGGAGCATTCATGCTCACATAGTGAACAATTCCAGGATTGCACCAAGATCTGAATCTGCAAGGGTGTCTTGTGTTATTTACTAATATTTATAGTATCAGCAGATGTAAGTATTGGAGAACACAAGCCATGATGATCAGAGTTTACAGAGTAATTTAATTCTCGCAGAACTGGCAATTTATACTTCTCTTTTTTTCTTTTTTTTTTTTTTTTTTTCCCCAAAAGGTTTTTTACAGAAAACAGAGGTTGGGTATTGCTACTGTTCTGATACTATGACTTGCAGCAGTAATGTGCCATCTGACAGTCTGTGTGGTATGAGGTTAATAAAATAAATCAGATGAATGAAAGGAAAAGAAAATGGTGAGACAAAAAAAAAACAGAGGAAGAAGGAAAGAAAACCAGAGAGAAAAGTCCCTCAAAAAGGGAAATCAAGTGAAGAAAAGCAATTTCTTCTAAAGAGATCTACTAAGGGAGAAAATAGTAGTTAGTGAAACTTTCTTCCACAGTGCCTCTCTACTCACAGGCAGAGCTACACAGACACCATCAAGGTCTACTTGTAAATTGATTAATTGTAAATTTTTTACTGAAACCACACTTCTATGGGAAAAAACACCTGTTATCATAGTTCTTGGCAAATGTTTTTTGAGAGTTTTTAGACTGAAGACTGCAGCATTTCATAGCTTTGCAGGGGGAAATCTGCCTTTGTAACTACAAAAGGAAGTTAAAAGTAAAGTAGACAACCTGAATGCATAGAACCAGGATGATTTTGGAGTCTGCAGCTTCTACTATCACCTTTACCTGTGGGTTTGTGTTATTAGGTGCTATTACTCTCAGAAGAAGCAATTCTTTTGTCTGAATAACAGCATCAAGAAAAGCTATGGCTGATGGACTTGCAGAAAAAAAAAAAAAGACACTAAGTTTCTTCTATTATTTGATATGTAGCTTTTGGTCTTTTAAGGTATGCAACAACATGCAATTAGGCAGATGAAATTGGAGATATGCAGCAACTGATTTAAAATCATAATCAAGAATAGTTTCCATGTTACAAATGAAATAAAAAGGAAAGCTATATATAAAACAAAGAACATAAGTAATATACTTTCATCACACCATAGAATTTTTTTTATTCCAAGACTAGGTCATTTTATGCCATTGCTGAATATTATCTGCACAGTTTTATCAAAAGCCGGTTCAAGTATAATACTGTAAGCTGGCCTTCATGTCCTCCTTGTTCAGCTGGCACTTCAGACCTAGGAAAAATTGAGAGGTCTGACCAAAGGTCACCACTTTGGACGTATTTTGATGTGTTTGCAGTGATGTGCTTATTGCTACATTTCCATTGCCTTCAATCTTTTTCTGTAATTTCATGGCTGGCTGCGTTACAAACAAACAGGCAGGTACTCAGAGAGGTACAGGTTCTTTCCCTCACTTTTCAGCTTGGATCTCGTTGAGTTACATAATCTCTTTCTGACTAAGTTTACCAATCTGAAAGGAAAGTGGTAATAATGATAATTAGCTTCCTTTATAATTCATTTGCACACGTGGAGGTGAAAATTGCTCTGTCAGTGATAATGTTTGGTATAATTTTCCCTACCTGTTTTTTTTTTTTTGTTGTTTGTTTGTTTCTCTTTTGGGATACTCATATCAAACTGGGCTTTTAAGTTAATTTCCAACAGTTTTCTTTGTCATTTATAATTTGTATTCAATAGGAATTAGTGACACTAAAGAAGGTCTTGAAGATTTCCATTAGGTTAACAAAAAGAAGGTGGCACAATATTCTACAGCAGTTTTCCTCCAGGGGTGCAGAAACAAGAACGTTCCTCTGTTTGTGTTGATGTAATGTGATACTAAAGCAAAACGTTTCTGAGAATAAGGTTTGGTTTAGGGGTGAACAACTGGAAGAGTTTATGAGATAACATGTAAAAAGTTCAAATCTGTATGTAGATATGAATATAAAAGGCCAGACTATAATCTCTCTTGGGAGCTGCCTTGACTGCACCTATGTTATATCTGACCTGGTTCTGAGTCCGCTTTGCAGTCTTGATCTTAGGATGCCTATAAATATTCTGCCTATGTATATAAATCATATGCTTATCGGCACTTTCTGCATTATACATTTTTCTTAACTGCTAGAAGGTTAAATAGTGTTCATGTCTCTTCTGAGAGAGCACAATACATAGAAATGCTTGAAGATTTTTGTTTCATTTGGACTTAAAATCTTTATATTATGTCTTTATTACAAGCACTTTTTTCTTGCTTAAAACAAAACAAAAGAAACCTGAAAACTTCCAGAAATTCAGAATCTTTTTCCAGCTACCATTGCAAAACTTCCTTTTCATTGCTTCTAAAGATGCAGCATTCATCTTTGCCACAAGAGCACTTTTTTCATTTTTGTGTAACTACCCCTTCTAGACACTGTCATTTCATTGTGAAAGTTAGCAGATGCCTCCTGTCTCATAATTTCTAACCTCACTATGGTCACCTGGCTTAGTAGGGGCTGGTATTTAACTTCTGACTGAATGAAAATAGACCAAATGTAAAAGCCACACCTCAGCCTTGGGGACTGGAGTCAGGGAAGAATGGAAAGGAATTCTCCTATTAATAATTATACTCGGTGTCTTATGGCAATGCAGTTGATGTCTCCATCAGATCCTTCATGTAACACCTAGGTCTACCTGGATTTTGACCTAAAATATCAGATTACAGAAGGCCTATGTCCTTAATGCTGTCTAACTCTCCCCTTTGCCATGATAATTTGCATAGGAGAGAGAGAAATGTAAAGGTAATGTGTAGATTACCAGTCAAACCATTAAATACATGAAACTCAATGTCAGAAGAAAGAGTAAAATTGCAAATTAGAGGGACACGTCTCTGAAAGACAGAGAAAGAAGGGCATAGTTTGTTCGGTTTTTTTCCCTAGGATCCACCTTACATGATGCAGTTGTGTTCTGCCTTGTACACAGTGCAGAATGTCCAGAGTCTTCCAGCTCAGGTAATTCGTAGAATCATAGAATCATAGAATGGTTGGGTTGAAAGGGACCTTAAAGACCATCCAGTCCCAACCCCCTGCCACAGGCAGGGCCCCCTCCCAGCAGCCCAGGTTGCTCCCAGCCCCGTCCAGCCTGGCCTTGAGCCCTGCCAGGGATGGGGC
>JAVJGJ010000014.1:5612140-5646263 GCA_035590215.1 Microhierax caerulescens | reverse complement strand
AAAAGATTTATTCTCTACTTCCCATCAACAGGTGGTGTCCAGCCATGTCCTGGGAAGCAGGGCCTCCGTATGCATAGTGGTTACATGGGAAGACAAAGACTTAAATAATGAATGCCCCCACTCCTCCTCCTTTATCTCAGCTTTAATTTCTGATCATGATGTCATATGATATGAAATATCCCTTTGCTCACTTTGGGTTAGCTGGTCTGGCTGTGTCCCCTCCCAACCTTTTGCCCATCCCCATCCTACTGGCTGTCAGCACTGAGGGGTTTGGAGAGACAGGCTTGACGCTGTGTAAGCACCACTCAGCAGTTGCCAAAACCCTGGTGTGCCATCAACACTGTTGTAGCTGCAAATACAAAGCACAGCACTGTAACAGCCTCTACGGGGATCGTTAACTCCATCCCAGCCAAACCTTGCACATCAGTACAGCCAGTGGAGCCTAGAGCTGAGCAGGGTCAGTGGCTGGGATTCAGATGCATGAACATCAGTTATTTTGGATTCCCTTAGTGATCCAAGCTGGATAGATGTTTGTTTAGATGTACCTTGGCTGGTAGGTGTCACACTGAATGATCATTTGGGGTAGCAGGCAGAGGTCAGAGAGGACAGCCCACTATTTCTAAAATAACATCAGCGACCTACTTTTAGGCAAATGAATCTCTCTGTTGAATAATACAATCTTTTGATTGTAGTGGTCACTTGGACGCTCCACTCATTTGAGAACCCCTACATGAAGTTGTCTGTCTTGGGCTGAGTTTTACCCTTAATTTCCCTTTCACCCACTGATGGCTTCTCCCAGTTGCCCACACATGACTGCTTAGTGTCACCTGAATTGCCACAGAATCTGAGACACCCATGCGAGTCAGGCAGCTATGACACAGGATCTGTGGGAGATGCACCCTTCCAGACCAGAAGCTGAAAGCCAAACAGGATGTTTTAAAATATGTCAAATGACCCTAGACTTCCATATCTGAAACGTGACCCAGAACTAAAATACTAACCACTACAGAGGACCTGACTTTTTCATCCTAATCCTGGAAGATGTCTGCACTGTAAGTAGTCATGATGCCCTCATGCCTGGTCCCTGCTAGAATCTGAAGCTCAGTAGAGGGTTGAGAGTATTTGTGCTTCCAGTGTTTCTTTTTAGTGGATGACAAATGAAAAAGAGAGGTTGCTGCTGAGATGCTGATTCTGAAAACACTTATGCACATGCTTAATTGCAGTCGAGCCTGGAGTCCATGTGACCACTGAACCAGTGCCCATTTAAAGCAGTGGTGCCTGTATTAACTGTTAGAGGTCCTAAACTGAAAAAAAAATATCAATGCAATCACAGCTGGATAATGGAAGCCCACGGGGAAGAGGAATTACAAGTTTAATGTGGCAATAAGGAAATATTGGGATTTAGAACAGTTCTTTAGTAAACATGCATCCGTTGGTTACAAACCAGAATACGAAAATCCACTTAGGGCAAATTAATACGTAGTTAATTGTACTTATCGGCAGGCAGAGTGATGTCTTGAGATAAACTTAATGTAAGAACTATGAAGCAAAACTAATAGATTCTGGCATCCAACATGCAAATGAGAGTTTCATGTTAAGATGTACCATAACCATATGTATTAATTTATTATAAACCACTGGGGGGTTTGTGTGCTCAAAACTGGGTACAGCTGGCATATTAATTTAGTTTAATTTGAGAAGAGCTATTAAGCTTTATTAAGCAATGTGGGGAAAAAAAAAAAAAAAAGAGTAGCTTGAAAAATCTACAAACATTTTAGAAACATTCATGTTTTTTTAAGTCTGAATGTAGCGAATGAAGCTGGTTAGCTTATAAGCATATGTTTAATTATTGAAAAGCAAGTTGGATACACATAAAAAACATCTTCCTTTTAGGCATAATTCTGCTCCTACCACACTCTCTGTATTCATCTAATGCTGGAAAAAAAACATTTCCCTCAAACTGCATCACGCTAGAGAAGGCGATTGATTCTGTTGTTGCTGGGCATTTATATTTTTTCCTCCCTATGGAACTAGAATTGACTCCAACACGTTTTGCTGAAAAGGTTGTGTCAGTCTAATGTTGCCAATATGTTGCTGGTGGCTTTCAAACACCTCATGAGGTCCAACAAAGGTAAATGTCGATTCCTGTCTCTGGAGAAGGAATAACCCCAGGCACCAGGCCAACCTGGGGATGAGCCAACTGGAAAACATCTGGGCAGAGGACCTGGGGGTCTAGGAGGACACCAAGCTGACCATGAGCAAGGAATGTGCATTCAATGGCAAAGGAGGCCACTAGCCTCCTGGGCTGTGTCAGGCAGAGCATTGCCTGAGGTTGAGGGAGGTGATCCTTCTCTGCTGAGATCTTATGAGACACATCTGGGATGCTGAATCCAATGCTGGGCTCCCCAATACAAGAGAGACATGGCCATATCAGATCATGTCCAGTGGAAGGGCCATGAAGATGACTAAGGCACTAAAGCACCTCACATATGATGAGAGAGGCTGGGGGCTGTGACTGATCAGCCTGGAGAAAAGAGAGCTCAAGTGGGATTTTATCAATGTGTTTAAATATCCAATAGCAGGGAGTAATAAAGGTGGAGGTGGGGAAAACCTCCCAGTCAGCTGGACACCTAGAGACAGTGGAGGTCAGAAAGGGAGCTTGTCAGAAGCCAGTGAGTCACTGTTCCATGGAGCAGCTGCTCAGTCATAGGCCAGAGGGATGATTTTGGGACATTTGCCTTTGAGTGAGCCATGGGAGAATTGTAGGTAACAGTACCAATGTATACACATTTAATTTTTCTTTTTTACTGTTAACATACTGCTCTTCACCTATAAAAACCTGTGACCTATTACAAAAGGTTTCTGTAAAAGGGTTTCTGCAGTTAATCTGATGCAAAGAAATCAGGTTATCTGGTTGTTTTATATTTACACTTTATTAAAAATATAAACAGTTGACAAGCAAAGATTCTTCACTCTTTGAAAATGAACAAGGGACTAATAAGTTGTACAGATGAAAATCAGTTCAAACAATAACTCATTTAAAATTTTAATTTTGCTAACAATAAAAAGAAGTGCTATTTTGTTTGAGTTCAGACAAATGGAAGATTATGCATAGCGGTATTCGGTCCAGAAAAAGATCGAGAAGGGGGAAAGGAGGAGGGTAGTTGCAGAAATAGTCAGCAATGGGTGACAAGGAAGGCAAAATAATGAGAGGGAATCCAGCCACAAAAGGACTTGGAATGTTTAAAAAGGCTAATAGATGAGAAAGGCAGTTCTGTGCAGATAAATGTAGTGTAATGATGACTTTGATGAGTCTTTGTTTCACAGCTCTTTGTGCAACATGAAATAGGGGGAGTGGAGGAGAAAAAAAATTGAAAACAGTCAAAGCCGTGTCTGCAAGTGTCACTAATGAGTGATGAGGACTAGAAAGACAAAAGACAAATCTCTGAACATTTGATGGGCCTTTATTCCACACATCTGTGTAAATTGTAAAATCTCAGGCGTGACTAAGAGTGGGAGTCCAAGAAAGTAGGAGATGAGTGGATATGTTGAGGAAAAACAGTGCTCTAAAACTGGGTTTGGTGATTGCAGTTCTAGTTGTAACCTTAATTACAACATAGGAACAATTCAGCGAGGGTACCATCAAAAAATAATATTTTTATGTTGCACTTTTCATCTTTGTGCGATGAGTTTTCATCCTCACTGGGGACTGACTGCAGATCAGCTACTTCTGCAGCTCTATGGAGGGGAAAAACATGGAAAACCAGACACATCTGTAACTTCAGTGAACCTTTACTGGCTTAGTTGTCATGCAAGTGGAGCCACAGGCAAATCCTGGGATAAATTTCGATGTAGACCAATAAAATGTCCTCAATTGCAAATAAAACCTTGCATTTATTATAAACTCTTATTGTATCTGTTTTGAGACACCTGATGGTCAGTCCACACAGCTAATGACACCCTCTGATGACAGTGTTTTTAGCACCTGTGTAGCAAACCTATTGCTCCTGTATATGTGCTGTGTATAAACCCATTGTTATTTTACTCGCCAGTAAAACAGAGCCAGGTTGGGGCAGCTGTTTAATAGAGCACTTTACAACAATTTAGGACAGAAAGTGAAGAAAACCACATCCCATTAATACCTCAGGGAGAAGCCTAGGTAGGCAAATTAGAATTTGGTCAGGACTCCAAAGAAAACAGTCTTATTCTTGCATAAAATACAATGGGATTTTTTATTGACCCCATTAAGTTTGTGGAAATAGTCTGTGGGAGGTTTGGAGGAGTTACTGATCTTGGCGTTATGAAGTCTGTGCATTCTTGGTTACTTGTACTTTGAGGTTTCTTTTTTAGACTTTTAACTCTTTGGATACCCAAGAAATAATAAATTATGTGGAAATAATGCAGTTATAAATAGAAAGTTTTCTGCTTGCTTTGGGTAGGAGCTGAAACCATTAATCCTGCCATCAGAATTGTTGCTAGGCTGCCACAGCTTCTGGGTCTGAACTTCCTTAAAATTAAACTCCAGTGATGTTCTGTATTTACTGCAGACCTGAGATCTCTGACCAAGTGCTTTGCAATGAAGACAAGAAAATCACATGTGTATAAACGTGTCACTGATTTATTAGTTGCTAGAAGTTATTAGAACACATCCGAATGTTTCCTTTCAGGATTTGGACATAAATTAGAAATCACTATTAAAAAAAAAATCTTTATTAATGTGAAGTTTGTTGAAATGTCAGCAGCTGGAAGGTTTCAGATGTACCTTTATGCTGAAGGGGAACATTTTGCATGTTAAGGGACAATATTTTCTCCAAAGAACAGAAACTTCTGGTGCAGATATAAATTTCTTAAGCAGTCTTGTAGGCTGGTCCAAATGATATGCTTTTATAGAGAAATGGTTTGCACTGTCAAAAACAAAGCCTTTGAATCAAAGAGAACTTTTATCTTTACCCTCCCTAGAACATGTTTGGGTAGAAACATGCAATTAATTCTTTTAGGAACTTCAGAAAGTATCACCTATTGGACCTACAAACTAGTCAAATTGCTTTCATTTGAATGCATTTTGGAATTGGCTCAACTAATTACTGTTAATTGCATTTTGGAGGGAAAAAGGAACCTGAATGAAGTGACTGCTTCTCATTAAAACTGTGCAAACAGCAGAGTGCTTGATGTCTGCTATTGTATCCGATAATTGCGGCAACAAGTGGCATTTATTTTTGCAAGTAACAGTAATTAAATCTGTTGCAGTATTTAAAAATAATGCACTCGTGTTTTATTACATCTGAGCGATAGCGTGTTGTACTAGAGACCATAAACAAATATCACCCTCAACCTCTGTTCTCTTACACAAAAGCTCGTAAACATTGTTAAAGGACAAAACACAACTTGTGGGCTTTTTCTGTAACCAATATTGCGTAAACGGAAGGTGACAGAGAAGATGCACAAGTAAATTTTTCCTATGCCACATCTCACCGACATTGCCCAAGGACAGCGGTAGAGGAAGAGCAAGTTCAACATCTTGCCTGGAGAGGAGAGTGGCCAATCTGCCCTAATCTCAACAGTCAAGTTTTCTCACTAGGGCAGAGAGTGACAAGGATGAAGACACAGCAGAAGTGGGCAGAAATATTCTGACATACTGTTTTTCATTGGAAAAATGCCGATTTGTCAAAATGAAACGCTCCTTGGGAGCACATCAATTCCAAGAGGAGCGAGGCTGACAGCAGACCTGCCTGGTTTCCTGCCAGCTCACCCACCAATCTGCCTTCCAAGAAACTTTCTGTCTCAGTCAAAAAGCCTCCAGATAGTGGTGTATGTCCACAGAAGATCAGCCAGCAGATTGTGGATGAGCTTGAGGGTGAGACCCTCCAGGAACCCTGAGTGGAAATGCACTCACCTGGGCAGGGCTGCCAAGAACATATTTCAGGATACAGAAGCTTGTTCTCCGGAACATCAAGGCATATTATTAAATTTCATTTCTACAAATATTCACCAAGAAATTTTATTATTTTTTTTAAAATATTTTTCGCTATACTGTGACATTTTTCACTGAAGTGAAATTCTGTTTCCTGGCTAGCTCTTCTAGTCGGGCTGGTGGGTCTCTTGAGAACTTCAGAGCTTGTTCAAAATGTGAAAGTTTACTAAGTTTTCTGCCAAAGCATCTTTCTCCCACAGGGCAAAAATGCCTAGCTCAGAGCAGTGGAGACCTGTTTAAGATCACAAGATCTGATGGACAAGGATAGTACTATGATTAACGCAGGGGCTCGGCATTTGGGACTCCATAATTCAGCACAGCACTGTCAAATAAGTATTCTGCACAGCTTTACACAAGCCACCAAGTCTCTTCATACCTTTCTTTTTTTAACTCATGAAACAAAGTAGGCAAAAGAACCACATGTTTAAGTTATTTATGACAGTGCTCATTTACTGTGCATCACAAATGACAGGACACAGAATATTACGAATAATAAACATGGAAACACTCAATACTCTATGCATCCTTCAAAGGCTTGAACTGGCAAATAAAATCTAGCCCTGGCTCTTTCTTCCTGCACAAAAATTACTGATGCAGGTTGTCACATCATGGTTTTCATAGCCTGGGAACAGCATGATAATTTTCTTTGCAAGTGACTTTTCTACCCTCACTTTTCTTCAGAAAGAATAAATCCTCCCTTTTTTGCTGCTGCTGGTTTCCTCTGGTTTTCAGTCTGATGTGAATTGGTTCAGCCAGAATATAGCTTTCAATACCCAGTGCTGTGCTGCTGATTAGTTTTCTGAGAGAGGACAGAGTGAAGAAGAACGGCAGGTTATATTGATTTACTTCTAATGATCTGTTTCTGAACCAGAGCTGGGCAAAGTGTTCTCCCGAAGGCACAAGCAGCTGTGCTCGTGGCTCAGCTCTGCATCACTATCAGGATTAAAAGTCAGTAATGGATTCTGTCATGTTACCGTAGCTTTTTGCATTTGCTTTTCAAGCCGCATATGGGTTAGCTGCTGAGGACATATATGACTGTTCCTTGCCATCTGTTGAACAGTCTGGTCAGAACAGCCTGGAGAAGGGCACCCATATTCTGTTATAAAAGCAGCATGTCAAAATAGCATCGCACAAGCCTGGGGTGTTCAGAGGGAAATTGCTACGTGCGATGCATGCCTGTATTTTGCCGGTGAGGGTGTCTCTCCCGATATTGGGTAAGCCTGGGATCTGTGGAGCCGTGAATGCAGCACGGGTGGTCTGGGGCTGTGGGACAGCACGCTGTAGCACTTTGTCGGCAACATGCCCCTGAAGGTCTGGGATGTTTTTTTTCCTGAAATAACTGTGCTGTAACAGGACCATAATTTGCTATAGAGTTGATAAATGATGCTCAACAATATGTGTGTCAGATTTAAATAATTAATTCTTACGTATTGATATACTTATCTTCATAGGTTTACTTTCAACTTACTATATGCTTTCGGTTCTGCCCATCATATTAGCTCTGTGATTTGGCTTTAGAGTATATTGTACATTTGAAACTACATAAACATAGCCCATATGCAAGGATGAAAGTTCTGGGAATCTTTAAAAAGCGTGGACTAAAAAGCAGAAATTCACCGGTGCCTAAATATCATGGAGGGGGTTTGCTTATTTGTTTGGGTTTTAACTCTTGCAATTGAAAAATTGCTGCAGACATCAGCTATTCTGGAAATATTCCAATACTGACCCAACTCTGAACAGGGATTTTAATCATATGTCCTCCAGAGGTGCTTTCCACAGAAATTATTTTACAATTCTATTAATTTAAACCGTTTTCTATCCTCATAAGAATGATAAGTAAGGTAAGCGACTCCACATTATAAATTTGAACATACAACCCCCACCTCAAGACACCGAGGTGACAGATTCCTGGAAGGTGGCAGGATGGTTCTGGGAGTGTGCAATCCTCTAACTGTGGCCACCTCTTCTACTTCACTGAGCCACCACTACCAACCGAATGAACTAGTGGCTTGATTAACCCCCTGGTGTGACCCACACAGCTCTTACAGTGCGTGTGCCATCACACACTTTCATTTTCTCTTCCTGTACTTAATCACTCGACTACCAAAGCAACGGGTTATTTATGAACACCTGAGGCATGTAAGGCAATAAACCAAGACCGTAGCTATTAAGAAAGCCAACATTTTCCAATGCAACTGGTCAACTAGATATGATATTTTCAACTAGATGAAGGTATTTTTAGAGGATTATTTTCTGGGAGAAGGAGACGGCAATAGGCAGCATTGTTTGAATAACCAAATGATTGTCCAACTATATCTACATGGTTGAAAGATGGAAGAGACCTGACTTGACCGACTTCCAAAAATTTGTTATTAACCATTTTTGAGCTTAAACACTATGAACATGGACAGGGTGTTATGGAGTTTGGAGTAGTAAAAGCTATGGTTATATGGTTCTCTTTTCAGAGCAGGCATATGTGCATACAAACATGGGTGTCACCCAACCCAAAGCTGTCTTCTTCAGGTTTTCACTCAAGACCTGAAAATAATTTAAAAATTTTTGCAGCATTTTAAGAATTATAGATTTTTGTGGTTGACTTGACCCTGTAATTAATAACGCTCCGCGGCTGCACTCACCTATGGGCAAGCAGGTGTTAGGTTTTTCTCCAAAATCAAATGCTTTAGGGGAAAATTGTATATTACATACCTTCTGGCAGTTTTCACAGTAATGGTAACAAGGTTTTCTTTGCATTATTTTTCATATGATGCATGAAGAAAATACTGCACAATGGTGTTTTAAAGATAGATACTTTATATTAATCAACAAGCAGTTGTCCCCCAGGAACATTTATACACCTTCTTATTTTCCTTATGGTTTATTGATGGGTTGGTGTTGCTGCAGTATGGAAAGAGTCTGAGTGCTCTTCCAGGAGTAAATGACAACACGTACACACACACAGATCCTTTGTTCCTTCTCTGTGGATGTAGAATTTTAAATGCAGAAAACTAGGCATCATCTTCATTTGGATTATCAACTTGCAAGGCTTGTCTATTTCCCCCTCTGCTGAGCATATTCTCTTCCTCTCCCCTTTCCCCTTTCCCTTCCTGCCCCTGGAAAAAAATAAAAAGGAAACAAAAAGAACAAGGAAAGAGAAAAATAAAAAAGAAGAAAAAGAAAAAAAGAAAACAAAAAGAAAGATAATTACTTGCAAGCAGTACCCCAATAAAATAATTTGGTCTCTTGGTGTAAATTCTCTCTCAGTCCTTCAGATTCAACCTTGAACCTTATTCCCTGCCCACGATGCAGAAAATGCTCCCAGTTGTCACTGATACCCAGAGGACTCCTCTTCAACATCCGTGGCACCAGACCTCAAGGCAGTCTATTCAACATTTCTGTGGTGGCAGGTACTCCTTACCCTTGTTGTATATGCTAAGCAGCTGGACACTTGCCAAGATGACCATTTAAATTATTTTTAAGACTCACTATGGAGAATTGTAGAGTCATTTGGGCTGGAAGGGACCTTCAAAGGTCACCTACTCCATCAGTGGATATGCGTCAGGTCAGTCAGGGGCATCTTCCAGCCTGGACAAAATTTAAGGCTAAAAGAATATATTTACTACAAAACATAAATTTACATTACAGGGCATTACAAACATAAATACATGCATGCATACATGCACAAATAAAGCAAAATGCTAAATTCTATTAATAATATTAAGGTTATGGTTGATTAGTTATCTATCAATAATTATTTAATTACTAAGTTGTAATCATCATCTAGATATGATATTGGCTGTTTCAGCACATCAGCTCTGTATTTGCCTTTCTCTAACAGTAAATTTCCAGCTTTCCTTATAGAAAGCAGTTTCTTTGCTTAAGATGATTATTGCTGTCCTCACTCCCCTGCATCACTATTGTCCTTATTTCCAAGGGGTCCAAGGGGTGTGGAAAGATGCTTGGAAGGAACTTTTCTCCTCTGCTGCCCTTAGTCATTCCCTGTTCCTGTGATAGGAGTTTCTGCTACTCTGATGGAGTGGTGAGAACATTACCTTCTCTCATCCCTCAAGTTCTTTTATGAATACAAGTACCAACATTCTTAATTACATATTTTATGTTTCAGTCTTTGTGTTTCCACAACAACTTTAGGTAGGCGTACTGTACAACTTGATACATTGTTTAATGAGAAATTGCACCATGTAGTGTTACATTTATAACTAGTAATATTCTGTTAACAGAGTATGAAGACCAAGCAGGGTACTACAGATGTTGAAATGAGGAGAGGAATGCCTTAACTGATCAACACATTGACTTCTGCCTGCAGACTCTTGGGGTTATGAGATTTCTGGAATATTTTGTTATACTTCTATAAGCCTTTTCTCGTAGTATTCATAAGGTTAGGGTCTCATTTCCAAAGCAGTGGACAAGGTGTCCCGAGCAAGGTTCTCTATTGCCATATGGACCTTGAGACTGCTTTCCACCCACAGCTTCCCCAAGGCACTTTTTCTGAAAAGAAAGTGAGTTTTGCTTCTGTGACTCCTCTTCTGCATGCCATTGCATGTGTGCACCTTCACCATGTACTCATGTTCAGCACTGGGCTTAGCTGAATCTCTTTACTCTGCGAGTCAATAGGAGAAACCACGTGTTATCCATGAGAAAGATCCTACCAGGGAACCTTGGGCTGCATAAAATTGCAGAAACCATTCTGCAAACTCACCTGCAGCAGCTCATCTTTAAAGATACGATAAAACCGTCCAACGTTTTTTTCTGTTTGTATTAACATTCTGTAATATTCTGTATTTCTATTTGCTGCGGTTTTTAAAGCAATTGTAGGAGTAATGAAAACTTGCAGTAAGTTATGAAGTTGAAGGTTTTCTCCTGCTCTGTTTTTTGGCACTACACCAATTCTTGTCACCTCATTCCTCGAGTAACAGTATATTAAGCAATGTGACAGATGTTAGTCACGTGTGGTCTCTTTCTTTTTACTTGCTCACTTTATGTCACTGTCAATCCTCAGGTGGTGTAAATTAGAGCAGTACCATAGACTGATGATGGCTTATGCCAGGGGAAAAAACCTTTCTCTTCAACCTGAGCAATAAAAGCTCTTCTGAAACAAATTTGAAAAATCTCCTCCCTTGGCTTTTTTATTTTATTTTAGAACAAAAGGCTTGAAATAACTGTTTGCAGCACTCCTTCAAATGCTAAGTAGCTCTTTTACATTTCTTCCTAAGCATGTACGCACACACACAAATTTTAGAACTAAAATAAAAAGATGAAAAAGAAAGGGTGAGTAGTCTTGAACGATTTAATAAACTGTGAAAGGCTATGAATTATGGAAAAGCAGAATGAAATGATTAGAGACCTAAAAGCCAGGAAGATGACACCCACCTTTTAATGTCAGAACTAAATGGACCCATTTATAATCCAAGATTACCTTTGATTTTTCTCATGCTTGGTATTTTCACAAATTGCAAGTTTAAATGTACATACAGATATGTCAAGCCGTTTTCTCTTCCCGCTGATTTTCACACACACTTAATGTGGGTCTAACCCCATTGCTCTTGATAGTCTGTTGGCTTTATTGGCTTCCTGCTGATCTGAGCTGGTGTCAGTGAGACGGGAATCAGGTCCTGCCTCACAGCAGCGTTTCTTGATGAAATATTGAATGCAAACTCCTTCCTGTTGTAGCAATGCCATTCGGTCATCTCAGATGGCATTACGTCGAGCAAATCTCCCTCTTTCAAGCAGCTGAGTGCGCTGTGAAACCATAGAATGAAACTGGGGCTGGAGGCAATCTAATTTTCTTTCCTCAAAGCACAGGTTGTTGCCAGTAGCAGCATCCTCTGGTACTTCTATGCTTCTAGAAGAAGCTGCTTCTATGCTTCTCATGATCAGTGAGACTGGCACGTAGCTGTCCCAGAACCAAACCAATTAACTTTGGGGGGATCACTTTGGATACTTTATACACATCTTTTCCCTCTCCCCACTCTGTTGTTGGTTTTGTTCATGTTTGTCTGATCCATGAAGGCTGCTGATACATACACATTTGCTGGGAGAAGGCTGGTCTTGGCCAATTGTCATTTCATGCCATAGTTAGTGCTCCAAGGTCAAATTCTTAATTATTAACATGCAGAGAAAAGGTAATCCTTGTTCCCAGATCTTGAAGAATTATCCTCCCGACTTACATGATAGCCTTTTAGGCAATTGCAGCAATTCCTGTGAAGCACTTTACCCCGTGTGAGCCAGCAGTGAGGACGGCCATGGTCGGGCCATCTGCTGCACATCATCCGCCATGTCATGGCCGCGCTGGGATTGCTCGCAGGGCTTGGATGTGCCCTGGGGACAAGGAGTAGTTTGATGCCCTCTAGGGAAAAGCCACAGAGAAGCCCTGACACAAATGGCATTAAAGATCACAGTGGGTCAAAGCACAGCTGATATATGTGACAGGTTCCCCTCTGCTGGTGGCGTAAGAAGGTTTGTTGGACAGACCCAGGACTGCAGTGAGGGAATGGAAGTCTGATGTAAAAAATGCATAAACTCTAGGGTCTTGCACTAGTTCTGATAAATAATTTCTTTGCAGCTTGCAGCTCTATTAACATAATTTAAACCGTTTTTTTAATGCAGTAACTCTACTCAGATTGTCTCGGAGGGGCTGCTAATGTGCTGTTCCCCTTTTCAAAGCTATTTAATCTGGAAATGCCCAGAGGGCTGTAAGGAGACTTGAACTGGGGCCCGGCAGTAAGCAGTGTTGCTTGCCTATGGCTTTAGTTCTGGAACACATCGATGCGGCGTTATTGCTTTGCTGTGACTTCGGCTTTGTATTCCACCATTGTAGCACAGCAAAACAGCAATAAAAGATTTCACCATGGGAGGTGAAAATGAATTCCAGTCTAGTTTGTCTCTTCCTGTCTAGTTTATCTTTTCCCTATAGCAAGACAACCGCTCATTTATATGACTAAAAAGGGCAATTATACCCGTTTCTAATCCGTACAGTTTATGCTGTTTGTTTATTATTTTAATTGGCAGCGAACATTAGGCACTTACGTATACGCTGGGAAAAAAAGAAAATAGCTCTTTCAATAAAGTGTTCACTGTAGCTCTGTCTCCATAAAGAACAACTCATAGGGTGGGAAAGTACCCCTGACTGCACATGGATTGGAAAATGTGCCAGTTTGATGGTGCTAGGGACATTCAGGAGAAGAGTCCTCCCCGCAGGATTTTGTTATTCACAGAACTTTGTAGAGTTTAGCGCACAAAACTTGAATAATACATCCTCGGGAATGAACAGCCAGTTCTGGCTGAGGGAAATGTCTTTTCCTATGAAAAATGGTATTTTAAACCAAAAAAAAAGATAAAATTTTCATATTGCTTTTTTTCCCCATAAAAACTCTTACTTTTCCATTGAGTGGAATGGGAAGGCACTGAAGTGAGAGCCTATAAGGCTCCCTTTCTCCCTTTCTGACCAGCTATACTAGCCACACTGGTAAAGAGCTGAAATCGGAAATGTTTACTAAAGATCTAGAAGCTTTTGCATTTACTAAATAAATAAATAACCAGAAAACATTGGCTGAAGTAGGCAAGTAGTAATTCTGATCATCTGCAGATATTTGAGGGAGATCAGTTTAGATGAAGGCTAGGAGAATTTCCGTAAGCTGGCCCAAATGAAAGAAAAACTCACCTATAATAACATTAAGAAAAACGTCACTGTTGTCTGCTCCAGGCTGCCTTTAGAGGCAAGGCCATATTTGGAGAAGGGTTGTTAGCATAAACGGCAGAGCTCACACCTGTGATTTTGAAGATCTTTGGATATGCAGCTGGGTCAATGCCATCGGAGAGCAGCTTCCAGCAAAATGGCTGTAGGCTTAAACAACAGCAAAGCAGAGAACCTGCTGAGAGCCCGGGCAGCTTCCAGAAGTTTGACTCTGGACTGACTAAAGAAAATATTAAAACTTTACACTGTAACATCAGCAGTACAATTTCCATTTCCTGTTGCATAAACGCTCCAAAAGGAAATTGCTTGGGACAATCCCATTGAGTAGGGACAATTAATTTGGCAGAGAAAAATATTTTTAACTGTGGGGTCCTGGACCCTTGCTTTATAAAAGCAGCAACCAAAGCCAGATTGACTGCTCTCTTCACTCAAGTAAGAGAAAACAAACTAAAAGGTGCATTTTTAAATGTAGAAATACAGATTGTATAGCATTTGTAACAGAAACTTATAGTATAAGCATGTTATATATGTTTATATAAACAGAAGTGAAATACGTGTGTGTGTACATGCATAAATTTCTGCATATTTTGTGCAATCACATTGTAGATGTGTGCTTGTAGCTAGAGCCAGAGGCATACTGTACTGTGAAATTTCATTGAAAAATAAGGCTTTCTGATTTCTAAAATATTTTTAATTTCCTGTTAATTTTATTATGATTTTATACGATCTACTGAAAGACATCCCTGTCCATGGCAAGAGGGATTGGACTAGATGATTTTTAAAGGTCCCTTCCAACCCACACCATTCTATGATTCTGTGACTTTGTTGGTGTAAATTCAAGAGAAACATGAAAACTGGATAGAAGTGGGCATCTTTATTTTTGTACTTCAAATGGTTCCTTTTGTTCTAGAATGTGTAGTTTTTTCAGGTTTGTCTTTTTTTGTGTTTTGGTTTTTTTTCCCCTTAAATTGAGGATTGTTTAAAATCAACATTTCTCAGCACAAAGAGAAATTACGTTCATTCAAAAATGTATTAGTATTTGTGGCATGCTTTATTTTTAAATTTGATGTTTGGTAAAATATGTGTATCAGTTTACCATATGTTTACCCCAACTGAAATAATTTTATTCTCACTTGCTCCAAAATTGTCAGCAAGCTGAAAAATCCTGCACTTGCACAGTAATCCTTACAATAGCAGCCTGGATATTTGTCTTGAGCTACCAAGTGGAAAAGAAAAACTAATAGCATCTATATAGCAGTTAATGTGCACTTGAGTTTAATTGGTATCAGCAACACTGTTAAAAAGAAAATTAAGTAAGGAGCCATTTAAGTAAGCAGAAATCTTCATTGTTGTGAGGTTGAGATTGTTGTTGTTATGCAGGACTCATAAACTGGGAATAACTCCAGTACCAAACCCCAATATAAATCAGTTTTTGAAAACAATATTGTTAACACCATCTTGCTTTTTGGCTTTCATTTTAGATCTACTGGAGCTTGGATACAAATAGATCATTTATATTCACACATTTATTTTTAAATAGTTCCA
The DNA here is from genome assembly GCA_035590215.1 of Microhierax caerulescens. Lineage (NCBI taxonomy): Eukaryota > Metazoa > Chordata > Aves > Falconiformes > Falconidae > Microhierax > Microhierax caerulescens. The sequence continues at coordinate 5,631,039 of JAVJGJ010000014.1, read as the reverse complement.
TAATGAAAACCCTGTTCCCTTCCACTGGTGTGAGCATGCTTTGCTATTATAAATGAGAATGTGTGGAAGATTAGTTGTACCTACTTGTAATGTAAATTGCATAGTGTACCAAAAGCATTGTTTATCCTCTGTAAATATTTTATTTGAATTTAATACTCTTGTAAAACTGTATTAACAGTCTTCCCCTGATTATTATTGTTTGGGTTTTGGGTTTGTTTGTTTGTTTTTTCTTTTCTCAGCTCACCCTTTTCAAGCCTGGGGGCAAAACATATTCATTCACGTGGAATTTCTATATTAAAAATGGCTACATTTTGGATTAGTGGGACTGTTGCATCAGGAAACCTGGGACAAAGATGCACTAATAAGCTATTATACAGGTAGATCACTTCAAGGTTAAGCATGTAAGATCAATGGAGATCAACAGTACCAAAAAAAATTTATTTTTTATTAGTGCGATGGTAAGAGATGATAAAATAATTTTAATCTCTTATCTTAGACTGGTTTCAGTGCAAACTGAAGTCTAAAATTTTGTAGCTTCAAGTTATCTGTTTTTTTAAATGATATATTAAAGAAAAAAAGACATTCCTTTGTTGTCTATTCTGGCTCAGCCTTCCTATTGTAAAGTTGTCTAGACAGGAACAGCTACACAAGCTCTGAACTACAGCATTATGACTGAATTGGAATAACTAATCATATTTCCTCTATTCTTATTGTCCATAGCTTTCCTTAAGGCTAAAAAAAAAAAACCCCAAAAAAACAGGATAGATCTTTAGACTGATTTGAAATGAAGTATGAGACAGAGTACATGTCAAATCAAAATGGCTTTTTTTTTGCTCACTTGCCAATTGAATAAATAGCCAACGCTGAGAACTGGGAGAACTCTCAGTAAATTGTTATTTATTAATAAAATGAAAAAAATGAAGTTCAAGAAATAAACGGATACAAATTTATTAGATTTCACAAATGTTTAAAAGTTTTGAATTTCCAGATGGTGGAATTCTGTTCAAAGTTGCTGAATAGGAAGAGTGAAATAATTTTGCATTGTTCATACCCAAAGACAACTTGAGAAATTAAATATACCAAGAGCATAGGTTACTGTTGTTTAGTTTGCATACAGAGCACTTACAGAATATTTAACAGCTGCAAATGGTATCCTCATCTCTGTCAATTAAAATACAATAATTCTGCTTTGAACAGCCGAGTCAAAACTGAAAAAGCGAGTGATGGTTCTGAATGTGAATGCTGGAATCTGGAAATGGGCTCGCGTTGGAGGGAATTGCTGGAAGGGTTGAATTGAGTGGTACTCAGAAGTGGGTTTATTGTTGAAGAACAAGTAGGTAGCAAGCTAAAAGGAGGGAGGTCTTCATATAAAGAAGAATTATCAATATTATAAAAAAGCTTTGGCTTTTACAGCTGGGGTTTTTTTCACACCATTTCAAAAGAGCAGTCACTGAAAATGTTTTTACTAAGTGCCTGTTGCCTTCATAGTATGTGCCATACTAAATCTCTAACTTCAGCATTTTGAAAGTGCTGTTTGCCTTTCCCCTCGCCTACCTTTTAAACACCTTTACAAATTTATTTCCATCCGTAAGGGTGACAAGGCAATCCTTTTTCAGAATCAAGTTTTGCCCGTGGAAATGCTTCCTGCAGCTGCCTTGCCTTTGACTAATGCTCTCAGTGATCCTTCCTCACACTGTTGAGTTTTCTCATGAGGTTTCACTGGTCTTGCTGATGATGTGGTTGGTGTTAAACAGATGAGTTCGGTGATGTATATTGCTCTCCACTGCCTTATTGCTAAATACTGGGCATGTACAGAGATAAGTCAGGTCTGCTGTCAAAGTTTATAACAAATTTTTTAGGAGTGGTAGGGCTCAAAGCTGTTCAAGCTGTAAAGGCGTTGCAGTGCCTTACAGAGAACCCCCCCTGCTAAGTGCTAGGTGCTATTTTAGTAACCACCTCAGATTTGCCATCATCACATATCACGAACTGTGCCAAAGAAAACAAAGCCACAATGGTTCTGTTTATTAACTGCTTTCACAGCTTCCATTCTGCCATGGGATTTTTCAAGGGACAAATGTTTGCTTTTCAGTGGTGTGTGCTGGCTCACTTCAGCAGTGATCTGGGGAGAAACCTGAGAACAGTTTTAACCAAGAAAGAGAAAACTTCATAAATGTTGATGGATTTGGATCTTCAGTACAGACTATACCTTGGCAAATTGTCAGTTGCACAATAATGTTTTTAGGTTAATTAGTTAGGGATCACTTGTGTCTCAGAGATCTAAATTCAGCTGTGAATTGCTCATCAGGCACTCCAATTGACTTTGGTGGAATTGCAGAAAGTCTAAGAGTCAAATTTGCCCTAAAACAGATAAAAAAAAAAAAAAAAGGCGAGAGAGATTAGTACAACACAAACCGTAGCCCATTGGCTTATTACTGAAAACTCACTCAGCTTTATTGCCCTCAAGGGTGTGCAGGGAGGGCCCTATTAGAAGAAGTCCCTCCTGCAAGTGAGGAATAAGATAGCACCAGTGTGCTTTAAGTTATACCATATCACAGCTGGTTGCTAATGTTGCAAAGTTTGGCTTGTGATTGCATCGAGGCGTGGTTTCTTTTTGGGGGGTTTAAAAGCCATAAGCATTATTCTGCCCAATTTGGAATAGAAGTATCCACACCGTCTAAAAGCTGAAGCTATTCCGTTTCATGTGAGGAAGAGCTACCTACAAACACCCAGCTGGAAACACTAAGCATGACCTTCACGCATGGCCTGACACGCTGTTGGGGTTCTGCTCCTGATTTCTTTAGGCACCCAAAGAGAACAAATAGGAGAAGAATTGTTCATGAGAAATTTGGCAGGATGGGGAGAAACAAGGACAGGGACAGAAAACAACTGATGGTGCTCAGAACCTCACTAGCAGACGACATGTTGCACAATTGGTACCTCCAAATATTGAACAAGAAAACTGGTTATGGTCTGACTTCTATTCATACTTTTAGGGCAAGGGAAAAAGCCATTTATGGGGAGAATATAAGAGATAAGGTCCTCTCTTTTTAATCTGACCCTATAAATAATTGGCTAAAGTCATGGAAGATGCATCTAGGCAAAAAGCTTTGCAAGGAGGAACATGATCACACTTGAGATTGCTTCCCAAGGGAATGAAGGCTGGATAACAGTAGCCAAACACATATGATGCAACAGTCCCTGATTACCAGATTTGTGTATGCAATCAAGTTATTCTGCAAATAATGCAGAACAACCACAAATCATCAGAGCATTTTTTGACCAAATTTCCTGCAAAGGAATGAAAAATGTCACTAATGTTGGGAAGACAATTGGGTTCTGTCTACACCTGTCTCTGCTTCCAGCCCCTTTTTGCTGGAAAGTGTGAGAGCTGTTTGGACTGGGGTCACCAGAGCTCAGCTCGGTGGTCTAGTGGTCACTCTATCTCCAAGGAAACAAAAGCACCTTCAGTTCCTAGAAAGTCTGAATTTCAGTCCTGTTCAGAAAGGAGTTGGCTTGAACACTGCAGCGTTCCTGTCTCTGGGAGTCGGTGTCTGAGATACTGATAAGCTGCCGGAAGGAGAAGGGGGGATATTCTAAGTACATTTGACACACTGGAGTATATTGAGTCTTTAAAGTTGAGACAAGGCCTTTTATTTTAAGGGGAGCAAGTGATTTACTAAATCATGCTGAAGCTAAGGCATTCAGTCAAAAATAACATTAACTCCTTTCTAATTCATAATTAGCACGTTAACTGGTGGGTCCTACATCTCTGCAACAGGCAAACTCACCTCTTAAAATTACATTATGTGTGCTTTGTGTGGACTTCTAGCTGCTTCTGCAAGTACCCACACTTCTTGGACCTGCAATTGCTATGATTTTTAGGCATGAAAATCATGACTAACTTATTTTTTTGGGAAGCGGAAAGAAAAAGAGAGGGAACTTTTCCATTCCAGAAAATGTGGTTTGTGTCTGTTTCCTAGAAAAAAACACACCGGCAGGAAAACCTTAGTAGGGAAATGCAAACAAGTAAGAAAAAAAAAAAAAAAAAAAAAGAAAGAAACAGAAAAAAGCTTATTTCTTTTTCTGATACCTAAAGTTGGTTGAAACTGTTATGGTTTTGTTATTCTCCCCACCCTTTTTCCTTTGCTCCTCAGGGGTGTGGGGGGAAGGAGATGACTTTTTTTCTTTCTTTTTTTATGGTTTGTTTTTTTTTATTATTATTTCTTTCTTCTTTTTCTGTCAGCACTGCCTAATCACCTCTTCCATATTTCAGAGCTGACGTGCACAAACAGCGATAGCGGTGATGTACTGCCATGCATTTACCCACTCATGTTATCGGTAGCGATTTTGACCTTTCTGCAGGCTCCTTGCCTAGGTTTTGAGCCACGGTGAAAGCTGCTGTGCAGCCTCAGCCTTGTCATTTGTGTCTCCAAGGTGGAAACATAGTGCAGGAGGTGGGAGAATGGCACAGGGCAGAGCTCTGAGGACATGGAGACAAGCTGACTGCAGAGGACTTCCGAGTCCCAAGAGCATCCCAAAAGCACACAGGTGCTAGCAGCAGGCTTATTACAAAGTCTCTGGTGCATCTTGCTGCCAAACTTTGAGTGAAAGGGTTTTCTTCCCCTAATGGCTTTGCAACCTGTGGCCTTTGTGTATAAATAGCACACCTGAAGCCTGAGTTTGCTTGTTCACTGTGCTGCAGATTTTCTGAATTGCCCTGATGAAAACATCCCAACTTTTTCAGGCCGGCCATCTCCATCCTCCCTCCCAGCTTTGCAGCCCGTACGACTGGTACAGCACACTGCCAAACAAACCCAGCAGTTCTCTCCCACCTGGTGCTGTTGTTAGCATCTAAATCGTTTGTCAGACAGTAGCAGACCAGGGCTCTCCAGCCCCACACTCCTCATTTCTAGTGGGAAAGAAAGGATATCCATGAACAAAGCTCTTTCTTGCGTTCTGTATTGAGTTTTACTTTAAGACAAAAGAATCTGCATCCTCCTTTCAAATAAGGAACATAGTTACGTGCAAATAATTTACTGAAGAATTGACTGAGATAAATTCAGTCCAGTCTGACAGTCCAATTAATTCATGTAATCAAAAAATTAAAGAGGTCTCATAATCACTCCAGTGTTTCACCTCATGGTATGAAGGGGATAGAGGGAGAGAAGAGTCCTCGAGACTCCTTGACTAAATTTGCCTAATCCTTTGGTTTATCAAATGAAGGGGCCAGCCTGGTGCATGACAGTGAACAATTCATTTCCACTCCAATGCATACAGCAAGAGAAAATGCCCTTTTTAATCAGACAGATTAAATAGGAACTGTTTCATGCCAAATCAGCGACTTCAGCAATTAAAAAGAAACTGGACATGGACACAGAACCTGTTCCAATTAGCTTCTATTAACGAGTTGTTCAGCGTAGCTTGTGAAAGCAGTAAACAAATAAAACTAAGGACATTTGCAGTATGTTTTTCATTATCTTAAATAGTTTACTTTCTTGAAGATGCTTAAGAGCAGCTCTCTGAGTCTGAAATTAATTCAGATAATCATACTCATATGATCTTTTATCCCCCCCCCCCCCTCCAGCCGATGTTTATGACTTGAAATCTCGTTCTGTTTGTTGGTACATGCACAAAACATCCTTTTCACACTTCCCTAACAAATTGCACTGCATTAGATAACAAGGGTATGAGCATCACCCAGGCATGACACCCATAAAGTTGTGTTTGTGAGTGAGAGTGTGTGTCTCTAGGTGTCTCTAGGGGTGAGGTATGTGGGGAGAGTAAGGAGTCCTTACTCCTGGGATAGATAGATAGATAGATAGATAGATAGATAGATAGATAGTGGATATAGTATGTGTCCAAGGCCAGCTCCTGAGCATCTATACTTGGAGGGGGTGGGGGGTCTCTATTGCCTCTGTCAGACATCTTCAAACACCCCTGGCCTGAGCCTACCTCAGATCATCCCCAGACACTCTTTGGAAGGCTGGTATTCATCTTGTGCTAAAACTACAGGAATTATAACAACAATCTTATGGTATGGATGATGTTGGACCATTACAGAGCCTCTGCCCTTATTTCGTTTGGTTTACGTACAAAGATTTACCAACCAAGGCCTCAAATGGGCACACCTGGATGCCCACGCCCATAGTGATTTCACCAGACAGCCTTTTATTAATATCTTTCAGCTGTCATTGGCTTTTCCATAATACAAATTGGATTTGTTGTTATTTTTGGTGTTGGCCTTCAGAGTGTCTTTAGACATATGAAAAAATTCTGCACCTCTTCCTTCCTGGTTTGCTTACATCTCTCCATGCTTCCCATCATGGTAACACTGCTTTAAACCACCCGACGCAAAAGCTACAGCCATTCTCATGGTAATCTCCTTATTTTTCCTAAAGTAAACTAAACTCCTGCTCCTTGCACGTGCTTCTGTATTAGTCACTACCTTATTGCCACCAGTTCATTGCTCAGAGGTTCCTCCTGTACCGGTGAAGGAGCCATACTCCTGCTTCTTCTGCTAAGCTTCCTTCTGGCTCAAACCTCTTCTTTTCCACTCTGCTTCCTTTTTTTTGACTTTGATGTTATCTGTTTGTAAAAATGTACGGAGAACTAAATAGTTGTGTCTCCTGTTGTATCTTACCAACTTTATTGCAAAACCAAAATAGTCACATCAAGTCTCAGAAATCTTTCTGAGTCTTCTCTCTTCTTCATTCAGCATAAACATCAGCAATGGATTTTTTTTCCCTCTCACCTTAAATATTTGGGGAAAAGAGGATTATGTTTTTTTTCTTTTTGCTTGTTTGCTCGTTTCTTTTTTTCCCAAACCCATATTTCAACATAAACAACTTGACTGCAACTCATTGCAGAAAGAAGCTTTAAGGTACAAAATTGATTCTTCCCTAGATTTCTAAACATCATTTGTGGAATAGTTTTTTTTTAATACTCCCACAGAGGAGATAGGCGATATTTTCCTTATGGGAAATGCTCTGTTTGGGCTCAGATAAGCATAAGGCAAGTCTGACCTGCCCCAACCCCTGTACAGGTAGACACATACAATGTGTTCTGCAAAAGCAGTCCTACTCCTCACCCTTCACTACTAACACTTTTCCCTTTATGGGAACTTTCAGTTCAGTATATTCCCTGCTCCCAGACCCCACACATTCCTAGAGCTAAACTTCAGACTACAATCACATTTTGTTCGTGTCTCGCAGAGAGTGTTAAACACTATATGTATAAAGTCGTGATTTCAGACTAGAGGCAAGAGCCAACCTAGAAACCATAAGCCCTAGCACCAGCCCAAGCAAAGAACATCCATCTCCAATGCAAATTAAATTCCTTTTTTTTCAGCAGGAGAGAATGATACTAAAATGAAGTCCAGGCATTCATTGAGGTGTGCTTTCAGGTTTATTATGTATGAGGTAGTTATATTGAAGAAAGTCACTTGAATGTTAATTTCTTGGAATTGGGCAAGACCTTGCAAAACCTGAAGGCTTGTCCCATCATCTTTAATGCAAAAATTGAAAAAGTGGATGTTTTCAGCCCTTGACCACCATGCTGCTGTGCTGTGCCAGACTCCATTTTGTAATGCTAATTTTTCAGATTTTTGCTCTAATGCAAGTATATTACTTTAGCAAACTAGTATTATTGCAATTTCATTTTAAGACCCCCACTTCAGAGAATTACATCTCTGCTATTTCAGTCTTACCTGGGCTAGCATCTGGCAGGCAACAGATCCTCTTTTTATTGGGAGGAGTCTATTCTGATTGGGTAGAGCTAACAAAAATGGAAATTGCTGGTAACCAAGGAACTCTACAGTGGAGTTGGAAAACCAGCAATTCTATTCCAAACCTGTTTGTTGTGGTTTGATCTGTACAGCACAAAATGTACCAAGCCAAGCATCTGCTAAGAGAAAACGTGCAGAATGAAAATGCAGAGAGCCTTCCCTCTGACTGGGGAGCTCTAGCAGCTGCATAATCCTGCTCTCACAGTTTGGCAGGAAAGGTCCAAAACTAGGAGGAAAAGAAATAAAGTGGCTGTATCCTTTTTGTGCCTCACAGCCCTCCAGACTGCAATAAAATTGGCAATGCAATCAAGTCTTTTCCCTCTGTGCCTCTGAATTCAGAGAGTTGAGGAAAATCATCAGCATAGTTCTAAAACACAGTAACATCCTCAATGGGGACTTTGAGTCTAGAAATGAATAATATATAATAGTGTTTAGAAAGGAAACTATTGGTAAAGACTTATAGCTAAAAAGGCTCTCTGCAAGGGTGGGCAAAACTTATAATAATAATAATAATAATGAGGCTTCTGTATGCCTGGACATAACTTTTTGTTTTCCCTATGCTTCTCAAGTTTTCATTCGAATGTGATGTGGGTGCCTGCTTTTGGCAGCTGAGCAGTTTGCTTTCTTGGCACAGGGTATCTGTATTAAAGAAAGAATATGGGCATGCAGAACCTGTACGCGCTGTGTTTGATTTGACGTTGCTGGAGAAACCCCAACATCTGTTTTGCAGACTGCTTTGAAAGAATTCAGCTTTTAGCAATACATGTCTTGTAGGCGTTTTTCCCTCTGTAATCTTCCTTATTCTAGGGAAAGAGTAGATAGAGATGGGCAGTGTTCATTTGATCTTCAGCATAATCTGAAAATAAATAGGGAGAAGTGTCCTGGGTTTGTCACTAAGCATCAGCCCTTTAAAATCTGAATGTGCTGTGAGTGCCAAAAATACCTATGCAAAAGAATATTTAATTTTAATGTACTCTAGCACAAAGGATCTTAGACCATGCTATGGGACATAGCATCATCCCAAAAGGGACATTGAATACAACTAAGATCTTAGAAGGTGGCATCGGTGCTTACCTACTCAGACTAGTATACCTTGCCTACCCTTGAAAGGAAGCTGTTAATGCCACTGCAAACCACCTATTCCAAAAAATTCCTTGGTTACACATCACTTAGGTATTGCATGACAACTAGGATCCAGTAATATCACTTGTAATGATGAAAGACTGAGGAAAAATGACTGGAAATAAAAATGCTTCTGCTTTTATGAATACAGATACAGAATTTTATTAGTTCAAATAGAAATGGTTCACGTGTTTATAAAATTTCAAAGTGCATCCAAGCAGACCATGGAGAGAATTTTCTGAAGTCTCTCCAAAACAGGAACTGGGAGGATTTTTAAAGCTTTGTACAGACACATAATCTGTAATAGAACAAGGAGAATTGCTTCATGTCACAAGTCCATTTATGATTTGAGGCCAGTTGATCTTTCTAGTGAGGTATTATTACTACCACAGACACATATATTACTAAATGATGTCTGCTTCCATTGCATGCTGCAAAGATTTTATTTTCACATTTGCCTCCAAACGTTGATGGCTCTGGGGTTAATTGAATGAAGGATGTGCAGCAGAAAAACTAGAGAATGGATTGCTGACAATCAGCTCTATAACTAGTTTTGAAAATGTATGCATGTACTTCTACATCAGCATAGTAACGAAGACAGTACATAGACACTGTAGTGTTATAGCCTTTTCTACACCTTGTCAGCAAATTTTGTAATATGATAGTGCTGTACGTGACTCTGAATGGTGCAGATAATGCATGCCATGAATAAATATTTTAGCAACAGAAGATTGCTTTCTTCTGAGTCTTTGTTTGCGCTTTCTGTCTGCAAAAGCCATCAGTGTGCATACCTTGTGTACACCTTTTTTTTTTTTTTTTTTTTTTGGCTAGTATTACTGTTGCTGTTATTAAAGTGCTTAGCAATGCTTAGCCAGTCACATCACTCAAACAACTGGCAGGTGGCTTGTTCTACAGATGGATAAACACTAGCACATGTTAAACTGCAAATATTTAGAAGTGTTTTGTCACATATTTGTTGACCATCCAGCCATCTGCCTGATTTTCTTTAATGTATGGCCCATGGTGGTTTGACGAAGAGTGAAAGTGGTGTAGTATTGGTAGTAAGATTCTTAATCATCCTTGTAGCATCCCAGTGAAACCTTACTCACTAAAACCTAAATTAGATGGGCAGATGTATAGACTGGGAAGTATTCCAGATAGTCTTTAAATATCAAAAGGTTCAACACCAGCTACAGTAAAAGTGTGATCCTTGACTTCATCACCACATCAAGTACTACCAAGGAGGTGCTTTGCATAACATAGTGATGAGGAATTCACACACTTGAGGGAAATGAAAAATCATTGGTTCCCAGCAGGCAGAGCCTATTCCTCAGTCTTTAAGTACTGAAATCCCAGGCTGATATAGCACTTATACCTACAGTACTCTTATCTAGCTTATGTCCTCACCCGTGTAGGTATTTGGAACATGCATTTACAAAGGTTACATAGATTTTAAAATAATTCATTTGGACTAATTTACTGAAGAAAAAAATTAATCCAGGGATATTAAACACAAAGACACCATCTGTAGCTCAGGAAGTCCTTGATACTCAGGAAGCTGGATGACTGTGTAAAGAAGTATTGCTGTATCGCTGCACTAGTTTAGACTGATTTCTAGTATATGTCCTCCTTATATGTCCTCGTAGGGTGTATGTCTTTTGGTCTGACCTGATACAACTGGTTTTCGTTCCAACTCCACAGCTGAGTTAGTGTATGGCAATAGCCAGTGTTATGTACTATTGTTCTTATTTCTCCTTCTATTTGGAGTATATGGTTCCTGGATCAGGAATTATCTCACCTGTGTATGTCTTTGCTGCTTGGCAGAACAGAGCTGCAATCTCAAAGAGTGCTTAGGACAATATTAAAAGTATAAAAGTTAGTTCATGTCCCTTAGATAAAGCTATATACAGTGGCCTGGGTGTTCCTAAGTCTGTTAAGATAAGGAAATACAATAGTTAGGCACTGTTTAAGAAATTCAGATTGGTTTTGTGCCTTTTTGATTCCCAAGGGATTGTTCATTTGTTTGTTTGTGTATTTATTTATGTCATGATAGAACCCATTTTGCTAAATAAGGAGTTGGGAACAGAAAGATCAGTTGCCAGGAGAGGAACATACTGAAATAACATATATTTATTAATTTATTTATTTAATATGCCTTTCCTCCAATCTTTATAGACTTCATTTTGGCTAAAGTATTAGAGAGTGTGTGTGTGTGTATATGTAGAGAAGAAGGGGGAAAAAAAAAAAAAAAAAAGGATAGGTTTAGTAGGTGCCTGACTCCAAATTTTATGTGTCAGTAAACTAGCACAGTTGGATCAGGACTTTGGAAGCTGAGGAAGAAACCGTGTCCTCCTAGCTCCAGCCTCTCTTTTATTCTCTTTTCCCAGTAAATCCATGCCTAAACCAGCCAGTCATTCACATGAGTAAGTGGCAAAACTGTGAAGAATGTTATCTGTAGAGATTTTCTTGTTTCGCCAGTTACTTACTTGTTTACTAGAACAAACACATCATGTAAATGAAGAAAATGGAATCTAGACTGGTTGTATGATTTTGTTTCAGCAGCATACCCAACTTCAGTGAAAGCGCTCAAAACTATAGCACTGAGCAGAGGAAGGGATTTACTCTGCAAAAATACACTATGGCTCTACTAAATCGTGCCTATATCCATTTTACAATTGTCCTGTTTGAAAATAAGTTCTACATATGATTGTCTTTCAAGTGCGTCTACAATACACCTGCACTATAGCGAATACAATGCAAAGGACCTTTATCAGCCTCAGAAATTAAGTTGTTTCATATATTTGGATTTGCATTATTACACTGAATACATATTCTCTGACTTGTGCTAAGGTCTGCTTCATGCATTGATTAAAAAACTGCAGTTCCTTAAATCAAGACTCACCTCATCCATGCTACTGGAGCTCCTTCATCACCAGAGGCGACTAAGTGATCCTACTTGGGAATGCTTGTATTTTAAAACAACTAGTCACTTCTGCACTTTATAACTTTTTTTTTTTATTGCTCTGTGCAAGGTAGCTGCAACTTTTAGATTCCACATAGTCTGGGTCAGTAAGAATCCAAGTTGTAAGGAAAAAACATTCATTTAACAATTAATGAGGTAAAAAGGCTTCAATTAAATTAATAAGAAACATTACGGAGCAGGCTAAAGTTTAGAACTGTTATTTAAATTGCTGTCTTAGGTCATTAAGTATATTTTTCTGTGTTCAGAAACTCAGAAGCTATTAAACATGTTTGTGGAAGCAAGAAATTGGGCCATTAAATTTCTTCCTTTCCCACAAAGTGGTTTCAAGGCTTGGAGAGTTTTTGAGATGACATTTGGGCAGCTTAGGGCTCAAACAAATGTGGGGCCTCTGACATCACTGTAATACTTGAATATCTTTCTATATGCGGGTTTACCCTTTCGAACTCAAGAGCACTACTAACAACGTGCAGAAGTGATTGGCAAACTAATGGGTTTTCTGTACAAAAGCTTTACTACATTATCTGCGTTTCTTCAAACACAGGATCCGAGTGGTTCCTCAACTGTCCCATCTCTCTCTTTCCTTGATGCTTTTCCAGCCCAAAATGCACTAATCCCACTTTATGACATCTGAAAGTGCTGATTTAAAAAACTGAGTTATTTCTTACTCTTGCCCTTAGCTTTCCTTCACTTTTACTGAGCAAGTGTGGCTGCCCTGACCCGTGTGTCAATGATACCGAAATTGCACTCCCACGGAAATTGTTGGGAGCATGCAAGAGAATCAGCTTAAGGTTCAGTTCTAATTTTAATGTAGAAATGTATCATGGCTTATGAAGTGCCTCATTGCTTCCAGAAATTATGAAATTAATCTAAATATTTGTACGTGCAAGAAACATAGGCTTCTTCTTGTAACTGAGAATCACTCTAGTAATTGGAACAGGTAGTAAATTGTACTTTCATAATCTGCTATAAAAGCTAAGAAAAGGTAGTGGTAATTACTTTATCTTTTTCACTTTTCACTTTATTATCTCTATTAGAGCTGGGGAAATTGGCACCTGAGAACATATGTTTCTGATCTTGTTCATACTTAAGTTTTTTGAAAGCAGAGGAGGAATTTAAACAGAAGTCTGTTCTACAAGGGTTGCAATCCTGAAGGATGGATCTCAGAGGAGACTTTTGTAAAAAGATTGATTTTGCCTCAGATAACTTATTAGATGTTAAAGGCTACAGTGATCAGCAGGATCAGTTACAAATGTTAACTTTGCATGAAATTTTAGTGGACTGGGAAAATCTGATTCTACCAACTTGGTGACTAATTTAAAAAACTATAAAATTACTTTCCTACTTTACACAGTTCTTGAATGCCTAAGTAGATACTTATATTGGTTCACTGGATCCATGTATGGGTAAAAACTCAAATGTACCATGTATATTCTCATGTGGGAAGCTGATTATATTAAAATAATCAGCTTTTTAAGTGCTGAGACACTGAAAAATGACACAACACTACAAAGTCCACCTTCCCGCCATGTCCAGAACATCAAATCAATCAAAATACTGTAACCTGAAAAAATTGACACATACTGTTGTGACGGTTTATTTTATACTAGCATATAAAGAATGTGAGAAATAGAATATTAATTTCCAAATATGCTTTTCAATTAGGGTTTGGGGTTTTTTTTGCTTTTTTTTTTTTTTAGTTTTGCTTTCTAGTAGAAGTAGAACTTTTGATGGAAATATTTAGGATTTTGGAGATTTTTTGGACAACTTGATTTATCCCAGGATCATTCTTTTCTTTCCTTTGTTGTATTTTATTCCTTTAGAGGGGGAAAACAAAACAAAAACAAAAACCAACAACAACAACAAAAAACAAAAGCCCAAAAGCAAAACAACCAACTTGTGATATATGCAATCTATATACATTTAAAAGTATCTTCATAGAAAAATCAGTAAATTCTCTGTGAATATAATAGTGGTATAGTTCATTTTTTCCTATGAAACTCCACAGTGCTATGCCCTATCACAGTAGTTTTGTTTTGTGCATTCAGGTTTTTGTTGGCTTTTAGGTTGTTTTTTTTTTTTAATACCCTTTACTTGAGTTTTCTAACACCATGAAGCTCCCTGCATGCCAAACATGAGTAGCATCTCTCACATCTCACTTTAGTTACCAAAAATTAGATGCCTTCCCTAACCTCATCTTTTGTGTTCCCTCTGATGCAGGCTGCTTAAGTCAATAAAAAATTGTAAGTATGAATGGTTCTCTTAAAGTACCTATTTGTTCCCATTAAGGAACTTAAACTAGACTTGTATTTGCAGACAGAATATTTCCTCTGTCATCAAAAGGAAAATTCCATCAAAGGAAAATTTGGGTTTCTTTAATCATTACAATCAATTTCCTTAAAAAAATACCCACTGCTGGACTTCTCAGTGAAGATTCCATACAATCAATGGAGAGAACTGTGCTAACGGCAGTGGTCTCTGCAGTATGCTTTGTTACAGGGTTTTCTTTTTTTCAATAAGGATCATTATAATAATTGTGTATGGAATTTGTACATTTGTCAAGGCCAATAAAAAAAAATATTTTCAGTCAATTTCACTACATTTATCTTGAGTGTTAACAGGTTCTAGAAGTAAATTTATTCAATTATGGTATTGGACTTGTATAAAAACAAGGACAATGTTTTTTTAAAAAAACTATTTATGGGCACTATTTTGACTTTTCTATCCATTAGACACAGTGTGATCAACTGAAGAGCAACTTTCTCTGCTTCCACTGGTAGCAGGATGGAACTCTCTTCTATTCTTCTCTGTGTTATTCCTTGTAGACTAGCTAATAAAAAAGTGTTCCATTTCACTGTTTTCTCCACAACATTTATGAACCAATGATGAAAATATTTAATACCTTTAAGAATGTAGTATAATATTCAAGAACTTGACTGAGACTATGTCAAATCACTTTAATGGATTCAAGTCCCAAATGTCCATGTTTGGCTCTGCATTCATAGAAGAGAAATGTGCCAAGATGTTGCGTTCCTGCACACAGGTTAGCCTGCTTCATGCACTGACAAGATTAATTACAGACCTCTGAACCTGATATGTTTTCTTAACATCCAACATGGCTCTTACTTTCCTCATTCAGGCTGAAATATGTGGCTTGCTTTTGCATAATTCAAAAGCAGTCTTCTCTGTGGGTGGCACTGTTTTTAGTAGTTGTAAATGCCTGCAAATTGCTAAAGTGAGCGATACGACACACAGTGGTTTCCTTAGAGTCATTTCAATGATTATGGAAAGAAAGAAAATAAGCTTCATTCCAAAATGTCAGAACACTAGAGGAAAAACACCAGTCATAAAAGTTCTAGAGTAGTACAAAACAATTTTCCTAGTTTTTATTTTGTGCATGTCCTCTTTACTCACTGGAAAATAATACAATATATAGATTCCACTTATTGATGTTGTCCATATTTACTTTTCATCTTGTTATTCAAAGTGTTCAGATATTTCCCCAGGAAGCTGATACTTTACAATTTTTAAAATTTGTTTGTTTCAAATAGAATGATGAATTAGTTTGTTATTTGGTAAAAATACATGTATTTAGTAACTGGCAGATAAAGAACATATGAAAATACACTGCAAAACTTAATCTGCATAGTTGGGAGTATTCCAAAGCTGTAAAATGGCAAAAATACCTGGAAGAAGAAAAAATATCCCAACAACAAACAACTTACATGAAATATATACAGTTTTATTATCCTATGAAATAAGAAGGAATACAAGTATTCATGAAGACATAAAGCCTACATTTATGCTTTCTAATTAAAGGTATAAATCGAAAGTGTTGAAGATACATAGGGGCATAGCAGCCCTAGGATCTCTATATAGTAAAAACTGAAAGGCAGGTACCAACAAGAAATCAACATGCCAGCTAATGATTTAAATCACTTGGTGGAAACACAGGAAAAACATATTTTATTTCTAAAAAGAGATCTTCTTTAGGAAATTTTTGTTGGACTTGGGGAGCATTTCATGAGTCCCAAGATAATTTTGATTTAACTTGATTTAGCTTGATTAAAGAAAAAATAATTCTGCTCCTTGGTTTCTAATATTCCATTCTGTGCTTCACTACTGATCTCATTTTTCTTTTAATCCTGTGATGCAGTATACCTGCAAAATAGTAAAAGAGTGTGTGTGCTCCGTGATGCAATTTTGTAAACAATGTAAATTAACAGTTCATGAAATCTGTAGAGTGGTGTATCATAAAAGACACTGGGTTTGAAAGGATTTTGAAGCAGGAACTGATCTGACATCAGACTAGATGACCTCCAGAGGTTTCCTCCAACATAAAATGTTCTACGACTGTAACTCTGGGTTTGCAGAGTTAGTCTGTGACTGATAGTCTGAGACTATTAAAGACTTCTAGGTAGACAATGAGATAGTAAAAGCAGTGGAGATTTGACAATGCCAACTGAACAATGAACAAAATTCCAGGGGGTCTCTATCCCTATGATTGTTCTGGAAATCCAAAAAGAAGTACTTTGCTTACATTTGTCATGAATGTAGAGTTCTTGCCAAATCCTAATTACAGTGATTTGGAGTTTAATTAGAGCCTTGAGGTTTGGGATCAGTAGAAGTCGAAGCCTCATTTTTAATGCTTGTTGTAAATTTTCTGACAATTTTCCCGTTGAAGAAAATCCATTTCCACTAAAACAAAGCCCCCTATTGAGATATGCCAATTCTAACAAAACTTTTATTCTGGAACGTTTCTTCAGTCCAGAATTGAATTTCCATATATATGTATAAGTGACAGACGAATGAACTGCTGAATTTCAGCTCAGAATAGTTAATCAACTCACTGCTGGAGTACTTAACATAAATGTCAAAGACCAATGTTGAAGTCTCAGACGTGAATTAAAAAGAAGAGAACTTGAGTCCTCTATATCAGTTTAACCATTGCAGAGATCTATCCTCTTTTCTTTTTTCTTTCTAGGCTCATGATTTTTTTTTCCTATTAGTAAAACTGTATTATTATTCTTTTCTAAATCCAGTTCTTCCTTATCTATGTTTTTTATCTCTTGATTATAGGAGTGAGGAATTATCTTTATATACTACCATGGCAGAAGAATTTTTACTTTATATCAAAATGAAAATAAGACTTCAAGATATTTGACCTCAAAAATATGACATGTAAAAATGTATTTGAGGTAATTAGGGGTAATATGTTAATTGCATTATTCCTCTTCCTTTAGCTCCTGTGGAAAAAAAAACAACAAACAAACCAAACAAAAGACCCAGCAGTTTAATGTCAAGGTTAAAACTTGCCCTTTTTATGTATTTTACTCATACTACAATGTAAATTTTCTTTCCACTTCTTAGGTATACAGATATGATGTACAAAAGTAATGTATGCCTTGAGGCATCTGTGTAGAAACAGTAGATGAACACAATGTTCTGGATCCCCGTTCGGGCTATTCTATGCTATTATTCTCTGAACATGATAGATTCCTTTTTCATATGATTTATAACTTGTCATTACAGGACACTGTAGTACTTCAGACAACATTAATCTATCGATGACTCTGAAGTGAGGATGTGATTGATACAGTTACAGAAAATGGTGACACAGGTAAGCTCTTCTTTTCTTTTCAGAACTTTCTTACTGAGATAGCTGTAGCTAGAGTGGGACCACAAAGCAATTCTAACTTCTGAGGCACAGGATACAAAGTTCATTGAGGCACCCATTTGTTTTAATGATTTTTCCTTTCTCATTTTTAGGAAATATCTCTCTCATTTTTAGCTTTTTTAAAACATGCTTTTTAATTAAGCAAAAATATTTGATTCAATAATTTTTACCAAATATTTTTTTTTGTAGCAAATGTTGGGTTGTTATCTCTAACCCATCTTGGATTGATTTCTTTTGTATTTGTTAATGAAATGACAGCAGCATCCCTCCTTTCACTTGTCTCAAGGATTTTATACTGAATTTTCTTCTGCTCTTGCACTGAATTTTTAGAAAGATACCAGTGAAGTGATTGTCTTCTCTTGTTCTGAAACCAGAAGTGGCAATGGCAGTTATGCATTTAAAGACATGAATAAGACCCAGCTTTGAAATTCTGAAGTATTATGTTTCTACCTCTAAAATGCTGTTAGGTTCACTAATAACCTTCTACACTATTCCTCCTGGGAAAATATCCATATATCCTCCACTTAAGTACTGAACTAATTGGAACAAGCAGAAAAGTACTTCTTAATTGTGTTTTGCAAGGGGTGCAGTGGGGGAGTGGGCAGCAAAACCAGAGGGATACATTTAGTCTGTAACTGTCATGCTGCGATCTGGTTCTGCATTTGAAGACCCTTCACAGAGGCTACATCAAAACTCGAAAGGAACACTTCATATGGTTTGACTGCACTGAGATTATAACTTACTTGACAATGTAATGGAGAAAAAATCATTTTTGCTTGGTCAAAACATGACCTAATTGACTGACAGCGTTGGAACACATCTCTACAACAAGTACAGATGGAGTTATGTTAAACTTATGTGCACAGGACAAAAAGGAAAGATGAGGGAGCAGGAAAAGTTTATTGGCATGTAAGGGTCTTGTCAGAAGGGTTAGGTGAGCACAGAGAGAAGACAAGCTGTATTTACAAACTAACCCCACGGATTAAAATGGTATGAAAAACACCACATAAACTAAGCTAAACTGTGTAAGTGCGTAATGATCTTTTTCTCCTTTCCATCACCTCGTTGGGATCCTAATCATATTCTTAGATGGCTCCAGCCCTGTCATTACTGCATCTCGTGGAATAGTTTATCCTGTATTGAACGTACAGATGGATTCAGTCTGTGTCGAGTGCAGGCAGAAACGTTGTCAGCCTAAAGCGATGGAGCCGGCTCCGGGCAGGGCCTTGGCGCCTCCCGCGGGGCGCAGCCCCTCAGGCCCAGCCGGCTCCAGCCCCCCCGGGGGCACCGGCCCTGCCCGCAGCCCGGCCCCGGCCCGGGCTCCTCCCCGCGGGGCC
>JAVJGJ010000014.1:5567450-5599613 GCA_035590215.1 Microhierax caerulescens | reverse complement strand
GATCTCAATAATTAGAGATTTTTTTATATTTGTGTGTGTTTCTATGAGCTGTATTTTTTTACCTGATCCATATGGACCACATAGACTCCTTAGAGAAAAAAAAAAAAAAAAATTTTGCAACTGGATTACTTGATATAACTTAGCTAGTTCTCCATGATAAAGACAGAGCTGTACAATGTGTGTGGCACGTCAATGTTAACTTACAGTAACTTCAGCTTTTCCAAGTGCTTGATATGCCACTTGAAATGATTTCTCTCATTATCCTGAAGCATGGCAACTTGTCATAATAGAAAGGCCAACTATGAAACTGCGTGAGAACATTAGACTGACATCATTTTACTTCTGTGGCTTTGCCAATTAGTCTGTGTAAATATCACCTCCTTGAGAGACTAGAAGAATGAGAGACAAACTCATGGATCTATCACTCATGAACCACAAAAAGCTCACATAAATAAACACCTCTTTCAGCAGACAGGAGTGGTCCCTGAGAGTACTGATTCTTTGTGCAGCTTGAAACCCTGTCATTTCAAGTCTTAAATTACTTTTATGAACTATCTAATGATTGAGGCTGTGTAGATACTACTTCATGTTGCAAAATTGTACTCCAGAAACTGAAGCTCCTTTAAGACACTTTTCTGCATGGAAAGTCAATGAGATAACCTTGACAACAATGAGTAAGCACAACTTCAGGGTCAGTTTCTTGATGCTGCAAATGAGTATGAAACAAAAGATTTGGAAGACACTAAAATCTTTTCTGGGATACTGTCCCCGTGGGAAAAAGTTTGTGGCTGACATCACAGCTGTTAGAGCCACAACATTTTCATACAGTGAGTAGTTTCTTCCTGAAGCCTTGGTCCCGAGTCCTATCTTCATTCCGTGTGTCCTTCTGTCGTAGAGGTTAATCTCTGGTGGGAAGGGTTGCTTCATTTAACAAATATGTGTGTCTTTGCAGTGCAGATCTCTGCAGCTGGGCTGGATGCTTCAGCCTTCTTGCATCACCTGCACAGACACTGAGATGAAACATGTCTTGATGACCCTGTTTCTTTTAGTCTAAGATGCAGGATGCATCTTAGATGTTCAGAGATAGAGATCCACCTTCGAACAGATAACTTTGTCACAGAATGTCATATGATTTATTTTTCTTTTCCCCACTTCATGTTGAATTTTGAAGCACTCAAGAGGTGAGTCAAACCACCGTGTTTATACAGCAAAGCTAAGGCTGAGAAGGACCCTCACAAATATCTCATTGGATCTTTTCATTAATGTGCCTAAATGTCTTACCCAAGGTCTTCTGAAGTAAACCTGTACATTTATTTGTGGTAGATTATATCTACTTGAAAGATATCCAGGCATTGACATTATCAAACAGGGAGTCCCAGGTGCTATTTACTCTTGCTGAAAAAATGTGCGCCCTGTTTCTCATGTGCACGCGTTTAACGTCAGTTTCCAACTGGTAGATTTTACCAACATTTTTTTTTTTCCTCATGAAGTAAAAAGTAATCAACTGTCAGAAATCCCTTCGATGTATACGTTTGTTAGCAGATCTACTAGATAGACAGGGTTTAACTATTAATTAGACAGAGGGTTTTAATTACTCATTATAAGGTGTGTCCATCAGTCCATGAATGGTGTGGGAGTATGTGTGTTTTGCTTTGTGGTTTTCCTTTTTTTTTCTCAGCTCTTTCTGAATATTTAGCTTTCTCTTGCAATTATACGTGGCAGAGTTTAACAAATTATATACCAGGATCCTGGAATCTTTTTTTGAAGTCTAGTGACCTTTCAAAGTCACTAGATATGAGGATGCTGGGATCTTGCTTAGCTTGAGAATGTGGATAATATTAATTCATCATAAATGATCAATTTTTCATATGCCTCAGAAATGCGCTATGTTGAAATAAACCCCACTTGCCAAGCTTTAATGACTTGTTCATCTACAAGATTTCCAAACTGTTATTTTATACTTTGTTACACATTATTTTTTAATTTACTGAATAACACTTAAGCTGACACAAACCCTCTGAGATATCCCATGTGAAGCACTCTCACTGGATGATGGTTCTCCATTTTAGTTGACATTTTGAAATCTAATGATGTGTTCCACTTGGTTTTATATTTTGTCATTTATAATATTTTATTTTATATTAGGGCTTTATTTGAACATCCTGTGGGATTCTATCCAGCATTTCAGTATAAATCAAACCTTTGTTCTCATAAAAAACAATAATGTGTGACAGTATGTAACATCCGTAAAACTGTTTGCGTGGTTTTGATTTCATTATCAATATGAGGTCTTGTGGTTGGCATCCCACATTCTTTTGTATGATTGTTCTTGAGATTGAATTGAAAGTAAATGGCCTAATTAATCCTTATTTATCTTTTCTTATATACTGCCAGCAATACCAGTTTATTTCTGCACCTCTCAGATCTTTCAGTATTGTTCCACTACCCATTAAAGATTAGCAGCACATATTCAGAGTTCTTTTTCTCACAAATCTTAAGATTGTTGAATTGGGATATTTGGAATGGATAATTTAAAAATTTTTAGCGATTTCTGTTTAATAGCTACTCTGATTACTAGTGGAAAGAAGTATGTCTTTTTCAACAAGAAGCGTATACTGTGCTCCACTTTAAATCTGCATTTTAAAATCATGTTGACATATTTTTTCTTTAGTTTTTTTTTATTATTATTATTATTCATTCTGAAATGTGTGTGAAAGTTTTAACATTTGCTGTAGGAAGAATAAATGAACATCTGATTCATTCTCTATCTACTGTACCTGTTTTAATTAATGTCATTCAGATTGAAATGATAAAAAGACTAGAATTTGATCATAAAAATTGATTTGGAGTTTACAGAGGCCGATGGAAACACTTTTGTTGGCATATATGGACTTCAAAAAAACCAACCAACCTCTATATATGTATGGCATAGGGGGGGTTACAAGGTCTGTGGAATTATCAGCACTAGTTTGAGATGTAGCAACAGGTGAAGAGGTAGAAATAATGTACAGAGCAGTAGAACTGTAATCTCTGAGAAACAGGTCTAATTATGTGGAATTTTAATATCCTGTGGAGCGTAATTTGATGAGTGGGAAATTACCTGCAATGCATCATCTGCTGCTGAGCACTCTGGCTTATTCTCTATTTGAGCTCTAGGAGTCATAAAGGAGAAAAGGTGGGTGACACCTGAACTATATCTGTAGAAGTGAAATAGTTTCCTAATCTTCTTTTTTAATCTGTAATCTATGATTTAAATAGAAATGAAATTACTTCATGGATGCAGCAGTTCAGAGAAAGATATAATCTATTGTATTAACTGAAGCACTACAATTAATTACTGAGATCCTTATCTTTTTTTTTTTTCTTTTTTTCTTTCTTTTTTTTAATTAAAGGTAATGACATTTATGGTCAGTGGTAGTGCTAGCAGTTTTATGTCCTGAAGCCTAAACAGGTAATCGCAGGGATTAGATAATTTGCTAAAGGCATTGAGCCCTTGCTTGCAGGGCTTGGGAACAATCAGCTACTGTAAAAGAAGGTCTTTGTGAAGGAGCAGTGTCAGGAGATAAACTCTATACTAGGGGCCCCCACTTCTGCAGCAGAGGGGTGACTTTCAAACTTCAGAAGTTTTTGGATTATACAGAAGGAAAATCATCTATACAAATTTAAGAAGGTAACTTGGGAAACTTCAACCCACTGTAGTGCTGTCTTGCTGAGTCTGCAGAGAGTTTGGAATATTATCTCCTGGAGGTATTAATACTGGAGAGACCGTTCCAGAAGTAATGAGAGGAAATCAGGATATTTAACAGTCTTCCAACACATCTCTGTTGACTGCTGTAATATCCAAGCTATCAGCATCACTACATTCAAACACAGGAGAAAATTTCTTTCCTCCTTCAAACATTCTACTGCTCCTCTGGGGAAGAGTTTAACCCAATGTTAACTAACATGAGGACACCTCCACCCCGTTCCGAACTTTACCATCAGTGATGTTACCAAGTTCTCCTGGGTACCCCAACACTATACTGGTGAGTGCGGAGCAGAGACTCCCTGAGTTAGTGTTGCTCTGACCCAACGCATCCATCCAGCGTGCTCCATACTGTGTGGGAGGTGCACCAGGTCTGCACAAGGTGCATGTGTGTGTCATTAAGATAATTGGTTCTCATGGCTCATTCTCTTCCTTTCTAGTTTTGGTGGACACAGAGACAGTTTTGGCACCCTAGCCTCCACAATGCACGCATACTCCTTCTGTGTTTGGGGAGGCATCTAACCTTAGGATGACTGAGAGTTTTTCATGTTAAAATTTTATATCAAAATTACATTTAATCTATTTTTTCTCTATGGAAACACACATAACGTGAAATTCTCCCAACACCAAGCATCCACTGTTTGCACACACTGTTGATATTTTGATTTAAATCCCCTAGAGAGACAATCTTAAAAAAAAAAAAAGGTGACTTATTTGTAGTTTCCAACATTTTTTTCAGTATTATTTTCTTGCTAGCCTCCCTTAAAACTGTTATCAATTCATCTCACTCAATTACTATATTTAAATTCCAACTCCACTGAGTTCTTGAAAACTAGTTAATGTTTGTTTCAGCTCTTCAAGATCCCATGATGGGAAATGTTGTACATCAGAGTAGCAGTGCCTATTAGACACAGTTTAAGAGATGTGGAACGGAGAAAAGAAAAATGCAATTGGAATACCTGGTGGCTTGTACATACTAGGAAAATTATTAGACTGTGAAATCTTCCTTCCAGGGAATTCTTGTTGTTGCAAAGTATTTCAGACTAGACTAAGCAGTGTTTGAAACAAACTCTCACTGGAAACAGGATGATTTATATGATGGAATACATTGTTATCAAGTAAGACTGGCAAGTGGCACCTCCGAACCGATGTGCCTATGGGTTTGTACTGCTGACCAGGGTTAAAGCCCAATGGAGTTAAACTAGCATAAGACATGGGTGAAGCTTTGCTGCTGCCTCCCCATGCCTCCAGTAAAATTACCATGAGAAGAGCAGCCTTTCTATTTTAAAATGCTTGGAGCTCTCTGGCTGCAGCCAGAGTAAGAGAGGTTTACATCTGCAATTTTTTCAGCATTCTAGTGGCACAATAATGGCATTGAGACTTCCACTATTAATCCAGAAAGAAATGCAGTTTTACAGATTGTTTATTTTCTCATACATACATTTGAAAGCATCCTCAGGATGGTGTTGATTGCCTACAGGCACAGAAAATTTGGCTGTGAAACACAGCAATCTTGCTGCCTTCTCATTATGATTGACAACCATCAACTTATACCCCTATCAATCATAAGATTATTCTTGGAAGCTTGTGACATTTGATCCTTCTGCTCTTTCAGGAAATAATAAAAAATAAAGTTTTTGAAGTAATTGTGATCTGATTGGTTTGTTTTTTTTTTTCTTTCTTTGTTGTTCTTTCTCTTTTTCTCCCACCCTTCCTCCTAAGGTAGATAAAACATCTTTAATAGAACTGGGGTTTCACAGTGCATCAGCAAAACAATCCCAAGTAAAGGCAAAGTTCAGAAATGGAAACAAACAAAATATCTATATCAAAATATCTCAAATACTGAAAAAGCAAAAAGAAGCACAGATGGCAACATGAAGAGCTTTCCAAAGCTGTTTTCAAAACCCTGTCCTTCATTACTAAACTAATATGACCCTGTCCTCACATTGAAGAGATTAATTGAGTGAATCTTACGTTTCTGGATAGAGGAAAGACAGAAAAAAACCCAGGATATTTGCATAAATCAATCATACGGGTTATTTAAATGTTAATTTCAGAAGGAACCATACTGTATATGAAATCAGGCTAACTTTCAGTTTCCTCATCACAAAGCCTGCCAGCAATCAATGCTCCAGCAGTGCAGCACGGTGTGCAGGTTTGTATAAACCATAGCTATCCACTCTGTGTACAAGTGGCTGGGCAGCTCAACGGGCAGTGATAACTTCGGACCCCTGGATCATTCCCAGACCCCCTGGATTCAAACCAGGTACACCACGCACAGCAATTCTGCAGTTTTCAAAAGGAACTTGCAGTTTAAAGAGTTTGCACATGTCACATGCATCACATTTTCTTGTTAAAGTTGAAAAAACTTGAATAAATTTTTAAAAACTCGGATTTTTCTGATTAGTCTTAGGAAAAGCAGCATGACTTTAGCAAGACTGAAGAGGCAAATTTATGCAAACTATGCTATAAACTGTCTACAGAACTTGTCAGTTGCCTACCTGGCAGGGTTTAGTAAAGCAGGGTTACCACGATGTCTGCTTTCGGGTACATGTCTGCTTACAGGCACAAAAGGACTTTCAGTATCTAAGGAGGGTGAAAACTGTAAGAAAGATAGAGATCTTGGGCCCCTCTGATTTTCCATCTTCACAGCTTTGCACCAACCTTGTAGCCAACTTGTCCATTTGGAACATTTGAATTGTAAACTGAATTTTGGCTTGCACTCAATATTAGATGAGAAATCAAATGTCCAAATTTCACATTAACTCCTGAAACAAACGTACCTTTCTTCATCCTGTCTATGGCCACTGAAAATTTGTCAGAGACAAATTGTGATCAAAACTCTGGGGAACTCTGCACAAAAAAATGTATGGAAAAATATTCTTCCCTAGGAGTGTATATTTAGACACACTGCTCTGTTGCCTATATTAAAGCTTCTCGTTAAGTAGGCAGAAGCAATCAGGCTCTTGAGAGACCTAGCTGATTAAGAGTTTTATCATTTATATACCATAATTATATGTAAGATATCATGTCAGGGTTTACCTTGAACATAGGAGAAGGATCATGATTTTGTAAATGGGTAATAAGGCAATAAGCCCTGTAATGTGTTGATTTGTTAGATTAGAAATGTGCATACAGTGCATAATAAGGATGTTTTAGCATTAAGTATTCTTATAAGATGGCTATGAAATCAAGCTCTGCTGACAGCAAACGTTTTTAGATACTTGCAAGGCCAAGCTCTGATAATGATACTTTGGTGACCCTCAAACCCTCATTAATGTTGATGTGACGTAAATGCAATGCTTAGCCAGTAGAATATGCTATTCTAACATATTCTGCATATATATCCATAAATGAATATGTATGTTTTGAAATTGTTTTCCTAACAACTTGTTTCTGCCAACCCAAGGGATTTTGAGCATAAGAAATTTTATTCAAGGTTGTGCTTTATTCATGGAATGCTTGCCTGACTTTAGCAAAAAGGAGGGTGAAGCTGTACTTTTTATTTCAGTTTACTATGCAAGTACACAACTCCTTGTATAGTATTTACCACAAATTCCATGTGGTGTTTAGAGGGCCAGACTAAAGAAGGGTGGCCCATGGATGCACCTTTTGCAACAGCTACTTTAGGGCATTTCTGCTTGTCATTAAAATTTCCTTTTAGACCTTTGTTTGCAAGTGTTGCCTCTAATTTTGCATACTCTTTTCAGTATTTCATTGTTGCATCAATTCGTGTTCAATTTGTAACAGTTTACCACTGTTGCTGCTTCTAAATGTAGACATCTGATTCTTTTAATTTATTTCTGGATGTTAATCCTTTAAGATTAATCTTTCCAGTCTTTTGTTCCCCAGCAATCTTCCCAGAGTTCTTTCTGTTTTACTTTGTTATGCTTTTGGGGTTTTTGTAATTATTATTATTTATTCACTTTGTATGTAATGAGAAGGTTCTCTTGTAAACATATCCTCCCAGAAACTGCAGATATTTTAAGTGCTCCATAATGTAAAACTCAATACAATAGCGAAAACTAATGACACTTACACTTTTAGGCCATTGTTTTGCCCTTCTGCCAAACTTTTTTTGTGTGAAGACCTTTAAGTTGTGTTTTACATCCCATGTTCTGTGTTCTGAGCACTTTCTTGTTCTGAGCTCATCTAGTCTGCTTGAGATCCAGTCTTCAGGACATTCCTGTGTCCTTCTTGGAATTATGCATATGAGGTGAATATGTCTCCATGATAGTAAATCCACCAGGTCTCTAAAATTAGATGGGATTAATCCATTCCCAAGAGCTTACCCCAGATAAGGACCTAGGAATAGGAACTGAATTTGTTTCTGACCAGACTACTGAGACACACAGTTCTAATAAACCATTATTTATATAATATCTATATCAGTTATATAGTATAGTACTAAAAAACACATTACAGGCATGGGTAATGCTTACAGAATTCACAAACACCTCAAAATTGTTGTCTGCTTATTTTATTCACTGAAAAAATTCAGATCTGTGTTTCAGATCTGTGCCAAAGTATTGGCAAATGTGCACTCGTTAAAATGAACATGGGACAATGCCACTTCATTTTACAATATTGCTGCAGTTCGACATTTCAGTTTTTCCAACCTAAATATGATTGCTTTTCCAAATCTAACCAAATAGGTAATTTTATTCCAAACATTGAAACACCAAAAGTAAGGCAGGCTGCTTTGTGTTGAGTAAAACTTTTGATTTGACTGAAAATGGAAAATACAGTGAATTAATCCCAAGAAGATAATTTTTAATTGCTTCAATTAGGGGATCAAATTTTAAACAATATTCAAGCCAGAAAACAATTAGCTTGTTTAAAAAAAACCTGGACTATACTTACTATAATTACATTTATCCGAGAAAATCATAAGTCCTCAGAAACCTGTCTATAGCTTGTCACAGCATGACAAATGACTTCAGAGAAAGTTAGCAGCAACAAAATTATATTCAAGAAGGAGCTTGATCTTTCATCCTATCTTGAACTTAAGGCTTGCAAGAGATCTGCAGTTGTCCTTGATTATCAATCATATATCTTCGAAACTCTACAATTGTATTATCATTAGCCCTGCAAAGTAGTTTTTTTCTGGCTGTGAAGCTTTATTGCATATTCCCCCATATTCTTTTCAAATTTTCCTGTCTGCACTGTCATTGGGCTTCTATGGGAAACTGTCACAGGGCTCGGTCGTAGGGCAGTCAGAGTTTAGGGCCACCAGAAGGATACAAGATCATTGAGAATATTATTTTGTTTTACATTGGATATCATAATCCATATTGTTCTCTTATTGAAAAAAATAAAATGCTTAATTTTTTCTCTTTCCACCTTACAACATTACATACTTTTATGCTATGGAAAATGTCCATGTGAATGAGCTTCCAAGATGGATGGCACTAAACAGCCCCAACTTTCATATTTTGTAACAACTTTGGAGTTCCAGATTTGGCAGATGTTGGATAGTCAGTTCCCTGGCGGTGTTTCATCTTTTTTTTCTGAAGAGATTGCTGTGATAACTGCACCATGAGGTTTTGTATCCTTCCAGGATTCTTTTCCCAATGTTAACTTATATATTATGCTCAATAAAGTTTGTAATAGCTCCCTCAAACAGTCCCATAGCTAAACCAATATCTTCTCCTGCTGCCCTTGACTTTAGTGGCAAGCCTCCCTTTTGCTGTGCTGTCACATAGAATTGCGATAAAATAACTAAAACACTAATTTCAATTGGTAATCAAAAGTATTAGTTCCCAGATAAATTCATAGTAAGACATATTAGCAACTGTCTTTAATAATCACATTCCATTACCAAGGGAGTTTCAGATAATGGAAAGTTTAGTCTCCTTCAATTTGTGTCTAGTTTTGTGACATATTAGCACAACTGATGTTTTAGCAGCTTGTCACTGGAGTAATGAATTCACAAATTAAACTTGCTTCATTTCATATAATTTTATAAACTTATTATTTTTAGCATATTAGCATACTCTTTCTTCCCTGTCATATTTCTTCAGGTTTTTATCAGTGGACACCTGTCATGTTAGGTATCCTAAAGATGAGACTTCGGCTGCAATTTGCTTTTTCATGTCTTCCCAATATGGTCAAAGTCTGTTGATATTAAGAGGAAGGTTTCAGCTCAGTCAGGGGATGCTGTATCAGTCTGTCAGCATTCTGACCATGCATGTACGTTCTGCTCTTCAGACAAGTTCATGCATGGCTGTCATTACTCACAGAAGACAGTTGCTTATAGCTGCAGACTGCCGTGCATGACTGTACATTGTCTGGTGACCTGCACACTCAATCCATCCCTTTTGTGCCTCCTCTTCCTCCTCTTCCTCTGTACGGGTGGGACGTAAACCCAATGGTGAATCACAGGCAACAGAATGCTGCTGTTGAACAAGCATTGTTCAATTAGGTTCAATTCATAGCTCAATTAAGACTATTTTCTTAACAGTCCCCAGATCTGGTCCGTAAGAGCTGGGACTGAGGGGCCAGGGGGAAGGTAAGTGGCTCTCAGCACTCAGCTGCGGGCTTTGGCACAGTCCAGCTCCACAGCTTCATCAACAACATGTCCTGATCTCAGGAAGGGAATGAAGGCGCCATCAGTCCTGGGAAGCAGAAGGAAATTGAGATCTTCCTTGCCAATTGGTTTAGTACTGGGATGGCAACATTCAGATGCGGTGCTGTCAGATGACTGGTACCTATGTAGCCTATGGCTACATCCATGTCCATGTATCTATGTCTATCTCTCTGTATCTACCTAGCTATCTACATGCATATTAATACACACGAAAATCCCCAGGAGTCTTAAACAGTTTGCAATAACCCTTTTTAGAAGGGGGCAACATGCTCTGCACTGTCCTTGCTGAAATTGTATTTCTGATACAGCTTTTAGGTTTGTTTAGTTGCACAGAGTTCCTGCCCCAAGCAACACATGATCTGCTCTTTGAGTGAGAACGGTCCTGTTTTGGCTCTAAGCTGACCAACGTGTGCCTTTCTGCTAGTTTTTTTAATGGAATGACTTTTATTTATTTTAAACGATGGTTCTTGTTGTTTTTTAATCCTTTGTTGTTCCTTAAATGCTTAGCAGTCCAAATATAATGGGCTCTCACCTGCCACCTCCTCTCAGTCACGGTTTGCCTTGGATCAGGTCTGAAGGTTTCCTGAAAAAACAGTTTGATGCTCAAGGAAAAATTGCCCAAATGTCTGGAGAGAGAAAGCATGTTGAGCGCTTGCAATACAAGTAGGAAAAAGTTGTGGGTTTTTTCAGTAGTTCAAGGACTTGTGCTTCTACCTCGGGGCCCCACCATCGTTTACATGCAGTAAACACAAATTTGAGTCAATTCTTTGCCTAGAACTTTTGCCTCTCACAGGGCGTACTAACTTATTTCCTACCTTAGCAGGCAGTTTTGCTATTTATATTTGGAAGAATGGAACAGGGGCAGCAGCTCTCACAGCTGTCATAATTGATTTTTCTTCCATCACCAAACAATCATTCATTAGCACTAAATAATAGCATCCCAGAT
Source organism: Microhierax caerulescens (assembly GCA_035590215.1). Taxonomy (NCBI): domain Eukaryota; kingdom Metazoa; phylum Chordata; class Aves; order Falconiformes; family Falconidae; genus Microhierax; species Microhierax caerulescens. The sequence continues at coordinate 5,588,333 of JAVJGJ010000014.1, read as the reverse complement.
GATCCATTACTATTAATGTCATTTTGAAAAATAGCTGACATACATCGGTCCAGTTGGGCTTGCCCAGCAACCACATTGCAGAGTTTGCTGATAAAACATTTGATTTCATTGATCGAGCTCAGTACAACTTTAACAAGGTCCTGGCTGGTCACTCTCAGTAGGTTTCGTCATGCCATAATATTAAAAAACCATTTTTCTTCATTTATTTATTCATTGCTGACCATGTTGACACCATATCTCAACCTCAAATGCTGCAATCTCTTGAGACTCAGTACTGAAAGCATTGGGTTAGAGCAGTTGGCAGTTCATTTCCAAATATAATGACATTCTGATTTTCAGGCACTTTTCAAGAAGGGTTTTGTGTGAAATAAAGGGAGTTGGTTAGACACAGTGTAAAGCAGCCTATATTAATCTGCAATCATTTTTGGTAAATTAACCACTTCTGAATGAAACTGGACAACAGAACTGCAAATATAATTTAGCTCAGTAGCTCCACAAGCAATTTCATTTGCCAGAAGCTGGCAAGCACTTGAATAATTAGGTAGTATAGTGTTCTTCTGGGGAACTGACCCCAGTTACATACACACACACACTCAGATCTGGCTAATTTTAGCCCACATTTGTTCAGCAGCCCATTGTACTACACACTAACCTGAGTGCTTGTGTTCTTCTGAAGGAAGAAGAAAGTATAGGGGCAAAAAGGACCACCAGAACCAAGAGGAAAGCCAAACTCACCCCCTTCCCAACACCAGAACTGCCTGAGGACACCTTATATCTATCGTGGAAGTTCAGTGTAATCATGTATATCTTTTCACAAAATGATAAATTATTTGGACTTGGGGCAGAGTCTTACTCCCTGTGTAATAAAAGCCAACATTGACTTCTTGATTTCTGGGGGGCATGTTGGCTCCACTACCCAATGGAGACCCTGCCTTAACCACCTCTGGCTCCATCCACTGTTGACATATTTGACAGTGCTCTTTGTTGAGGAACAGCACCCATGTCACGACAGGTGGTTTCAGTTCCTCGGGTATCTGAGAAGAACAACTCAGCTGAGACATATAACAGCAGTGAGATTTGGGTATTTAACTTTGTTGATTTTCAGAAATTCATTCTAAATTCTTGGTTCAATGTCTATTGTGGTCGTTTGTCTGTTTTGAGAATTTTGTCAGGAGATACTTTCCTTATAGTGGAGCTCTAGCCCTTACTAGCTTTGATAAAAAAAAACAAACTGTTGCACTTCATCATTCTTAGCATTTACTTTTGGGCTCAGTCCTATAAACTCAATATGCAGAAAAAGACAAACTTAATGAATGAGAACTTTCCACTGGCTTCTGTGGAAGTCTAACTCTCCAGGAAGAAAAATGAAAATCTGTGATTTACAGTTCAGGCCTTGAAGCAGATTTTGTTGTTGTTTTAATTTTTAAAGATTTTTTTTTTTAACTGAGTCATTTTGGAGATAGTTATGAAGAGAATGGGGTGAGAGTTAGTTCAATATGAATCCCTTAAACCTATAGGAGCCATATGAATTTATTCCCATACATTGTTGGAAGCAGTACTCTTTCATACGTAATCCAGCAATTTTCTAGTTCTAAAAATATGTATGTGTAATAATGTGACATGTTTAGCACGGATGCTTACATGAGTATGTTTTACATACTTACAGAAGTACTTACTTTACATACTTACTTACAGAATGTTTTCTGTAAGAAACTATTCAAATAATTATCTTATCCCATCTTTGTTAATAACTGTAGTTACTAGCAAATGGCGATGAAATGGTAATAAATCTGATGTTGTTACAAACACGAGAACTGCAGCAATCCACAATGCAGGCAACACGTCTACCAGTCCAGCCCTGTGTCCTGTCAGGGGATCACACCATGCAGTCATAAACCGGGTATCTGTGTTGTGAAATCTTTTGCAAAGTTCATTAGGTTTGCTCCTCTTGTACTATTGGAAAGCCCTCCCAGAATTTTGTTCCCTTGATAGGCTGAAGCCTTCTTCTAGTTTGTGTCCTAAGTATATTCAGACCATTTATATCCACCCTATTTCTGTACCAAATCTTATTCTTGACCTTTAAGGGAAATAGTTATTTTACATCTCTGGTGTTTATTCCCCTGACACATATGTTTATGAGAAAGCATCATGTCCTCTCAGAAGCTTCTGTTCTATGGCTTTGTTCCATTTTATAAATATTCATTTATCCCCTGTCTATTTTAGTAGTCTCTTCATAGATTTATTCTGGTTTGAATTAATGTTTCCTAAATGTGAGCAATCAGAATACTACACCATATTCAGGATCTCAGGATTTTCCCTCAGTGTTGTGTTCTCTACCTCATTTTCTACTTTCAAATAATTATCTTAACTAATTATCTACTTTCTTTAAAAAGCATAACCTTGTTATTTATACTGCTAAATTTCACCCCATTCCTCTTACTCCAGGCTTTACAATTCAGTTAATCTTCCACAATGTTCCCCTTTCTCTGTACAGATGATGCCTTCCCTTCACTTTGCATCATTTGCAAATATGACTAATAAACTACTTCAGGTCATGCCATGATTACAAATATTAAATAAGGCTATTTCCAAACTGGTCCTTGAGGTATTCCAATAAGTTCTTTGCAACCCAGTAGCTTCCATTTTCTCTTCTCTTTAATTCCTTCTCCATCTTATAATATTTCTGTTAATCCCATTTTTGCCATTTTAATTAATTTTCTGTTTGGCAGTCTTTCTCTTTTAAATTCTAGACAGATGTAATATTACTGATGTCCTTTAACCTAAAAATGCAGTATAGCGCTGTACCTAAGAAAGGTGCAAGGCCATCCTGGTTTAATAGACCTTTAGTAAATCTAAATGTATTTAACTGAAATATTACACATTTTCCTTCCCCACCCACCCCCCTTTGTTCCCCCCAGGAAACAAATGGCCTGCAGCAGGGCTGCTTATAAGGATTAATTTTTGGATGCCGTCAGATAAAGTGGCACCTTTTGTAAGTCTCTGTTAAATTTTGTAATCTCTCCTGAAAGAGTTGATGAAAGTACAGTAAAAGCAATCTTCTTAGACCATTTTACATTACAGATATTGAGTTTCTGTGTCAGCCTTAATTTGCTTCCTCTTTCATATCTTTACTATATATACTAAGCATTCATTAGTTCACCCATATAACTATTATAACATTGTTTTTTACGCAAATTTAATTTACTAGATCTTACTCAATTAACTTAGATGAAGGAGAACCACTGGTTTGCATGCAGCAACCCAGACTTCCAGAAATAAAATGCACATGAGGAAAACCCAGAGGCAAATTGAGCTACACAACTCTGCTCAGCAGATTGTATACCTGGAAGAAGCTCAGAACAAGAAGATTTCACTCAAGATCTTTTGTGGAAAAAGCAGTGTTTTCACATTTCTGATGTTTGTGGTCAAAAAGATTATTCAGTGACTAACAAAGGAAGCTCAGTGGCTACAATTTTGTCTCCTTAGTTATCATTTGAGATTATAAAAAGAGCTCCAGTCCTAAAAGTGGGAAGTTATTCAGTTGCTGACTATTACATGTTTCTTATAAAGGATTTTTCTCTGTATAGAGAGTAGTCCCTGTGACCAAAGACCATCCAAATATTAGATGCTAATAGTATGCTTGGGATATAATGGTAGCTGCATCCCTTTATGAATGAAAGACAGAGGTTCAGATACCCCAGCTCCATGAATTATTTAAGATACATTCTAAGTAGCCAAAACTTTTTGGCTGTATCTTAGAAAATATTTTTGAAACAGAGATTTGAATCTAAGGAGATTTGACCTATTTCAAAGACAACATGGAAGACAGAGATGAAAGGAAGAACCAGAATTGTAGCTGGGATCTTCTGTGTAGAAATGAATGGCCTCAGCAGAGCAAATTTCTTTCTTCACTTTTGGAGTGAACCAACTTGTACTCTGACTTCGTAGCACAACTGAGGGCCAACAAGACAGGGCCATTTCAGATTTTGCTGTAGTATTTTCTAATAGTCGTAGATGTTAAAAGATTTCAAATTCCAGTACTGCAAGAGGGAACCCCATGATTGCTCAGTGTGCCACCCTGCCATTGTGCCATATGGTTACCCCAGGAGCATGTGTTTACCCTCTGCCTGGGTACAGAGAGGAAAAGGCATTTACAGAAAAAGGAATTAAGGCTCCCTCAAAAGATGCCAGCTCTGAGCTCCCTTGGTTGTTTCAAATATAACCATTTAGTTCTGCCGGGAGTGGGCAGGAGGGGGCTGGCTGGGTAGGTGGGATAAAAGGAAAAAAAAAACCCAAACCAAACAGAAACAGAAAAAAAGAAGAAAAAAAGGGAAAAGGAAAAAAAAAAAAAAGTAATGAGAAAAGAAAATTAGGAGGAATAAAAAAAGAAGTGAGGAGTAGTGATACCCATATACAGACCAAATCTGTTGCCTCTCATGTTGGACACAAATTCTAACCACAAGATCCCAGAGTTCTTGGCTTTATGTAGGAAGTGTTAGTCCATTTGTCGGACTTTTGAGTCTCCATTTTGAGACTTGTTCCCACTCCCACCCCACCCCCCCACCAACGCCACCACCCCGTTCTTTCTTTTATTCAGTGTATGTTGGAATATCTTTTTTAAAGAGTCAGATACAGAGCCAGAAGCTTCCAAGTGCAAATGTGGAAATGATGGGAAAATCCTCCCCTTTTCGGTATACACACACACATTCATACGAACACAGGTGAACCCAGAGAGACTTTAAGATTCTTATGCTATATGCGACATCTCATGATGTTCAGAATTGTCATTATCATGTTCTTACAAAGAACGTTTTATTTTATCAGTAATCTGTCATTGTGCCATAGCATCAATTTCACCAATAATACTGTGAAAAGTTTATTTTTCATTACATGACTAAATGAACTAAATTTTTAAACAAATAAAAGACAACATATTAGAATGTAAACTTATTATTGCTATTATTTCATGCGGTAAGCAACAGATTTTTGAGAAATATTAGTGTTTTAGTTTCCCTGATCTTTTTTCCATTCCCTTGTCACACAAATAACATTTTATTTTCTTTTGGTTTTCCTTGTTTGTGTGTGTATTAACACCATAGTGCAGTCAACAGCATATTGAAAGTGACCTCTGTCTACCCTTCACAGCATTATTATTATTTTTTATTTATATTGACTAACAAATAAATATGGACTGCTATCTCCAGGTGCCTATGGGTCAGGAAGGGGGAGGGAAGACAAGAATTTTAGAAAATAAGGTGTGTATCTTGAAAGGAGAGATGCAAATCTCCCTCCCAACCCAAAGTCCCTTTTAGATAGGACTCTTACTGGTTCTCCCTCCCAAACTGGAACACATAGTTGTAACGCTGCCACACATAACTGGCCATGCAGCTGTGCTCTAACTCCAAAAGAAGGATGCATCCATGTCCTGAAAATGTGTGAGCTAACAGAAGCATTTTGGTTAATTGCTGCTTTTCCACAGTGTAATAGATGTTTTTCCAACACCCAGAAATATGATTTCAATTAGTATGAGGTTGGGTATTTTTAAGAAAAAAAATCTCTTACATTTTATGAGATAGCACAATATAAATCTAGTATGAAACTGAAAAATAAGGTTTTAGAACTGGTATTCTATTCTGAAAGTGAACTTAAAATACCTTCTGTAAAGAAACTTCCAAAAAGAATATTAAAAATCTGCTTTCATCAGAAACTTTGGAAATTTGGTTTCGTCTTCAGAAATATTTTTTGTAAAATTGCAGCATCCCATCATGACACTTCCTTCATCTGTAAGGACATAACTCTACTTCTTTATTACCACTGGATCCTTCTTCAGGGCTGTATATTTTAAACCTTATGTAAATATAACAAGCATTATTAATAAACACCAAACCAAAGACAGATGAAGGTAGGGTAGGATGCTTCCAAAGACTTGAAGATATGCTAAGGATATATCACCTCTTCTTTCCTAGCTTTATTTATTTATTTAACTATGTGATCAACTTCTTGTAGTTTTTCTATAAAACCACAAAGCATCCTTAGAGGGAACTAGCCAATTCTGATGATTTGTTACTTGTTTCAGGCATAGCCTGGTTCCTTCTCCTTCCTGCTCACACAACCCAGCATCTCCAGTGGCTCCTACAATTCACACCCCGCACTTCAGGACATTATCCATGAGGCCAAATTAACTTTTTGCAGCAGGCAGTTGGGGTTTTATTTCAGTATCAGTGGTGAAGTAATATCTAGTACAAAGAATTCCTGAATGGAAATGTGTCCTTCAAAATATCTGTGGTCTCTTCTTGTCCTCAATGACAGCAATTCCAAATGTGTCCTGACCAAAGGTGAGTCCTTTCTCCTGTTACACTCACTCCTAATTTCTGCTATCAACTGGTGGTGAGGCTGCCTCAGGCAAAAGCATGACCCCTGACACCAAAGCAGAGCCAACATTTTTCCTGATGTCAGAAAACTTTTTTTTTTTTTTCCTGAAAAAGAACAGCAACAAAAAGAAAACTTAGTGCAAAACTTTACTTCACTTTGTATCACCAGTTTTACAACATGAAAGCCTTTAATGTCAAGGAATGGAGTTTATGGGTTAAAAAAAAAAAAAAAAAAAGCAAGCATCATCTTGCAGTTTGAACTTTGAGTTAGATTTTCACCTAAATGCTTTTAAACATTGTTTAACTATGATTTTTAATATAAACGAAATTGCTCTTAAAAACTCTATATCATCGTATAAAATATATTTTGCATTGGAGATATAAGGTGTCCATTTAATGGATTCTAGTAATGACATATTGATCCCTCCTTCCAAAAATCCTGTGCTTTAATACCCTTCTAATCAGCCACCCATCTTTTCTTTTTCTCTCCAACAAACAAACAAATAACCCAGATTCTGCCTGGAATAACATTGCATTTCACCAGGCACGCAGATGAATAGATATGTAATGAAGTACTATTTTTTTCTCAGAAAATGAAGAAAATCCAGTGAATGGAAAATTGGGGTTACTGTGTGTGCATTGCAAAGTAATGGTTATTTGAGTATTGAATCCGCCAAAAGGAAAATTTGAAAATGATGAAGTGCATTCAGACAAGAAACTAGAAAGCTGGGAGGGGTGAAAAGGGGAAGCTGGCAGACTTGTGCTATGCTGATAGCCAGTGTAATAGCAAAAATGATTGCTTTGTTTCCCAGGATGGGGAGGAACAGGCCAGAGACGTTGCTACTGTTTGTTTTACACAAGGAAAAAATAAATATCTTCATTTCCCCTCAGCAAGGACAGACTGTATAGCTCCAAGGGTGATTTACCCTGTAGAAAGGCAAACAGCTCGGCAAAGGTTCACCTGAAAATGTCGTGAGACACACAGAGCTGAAGCCTGGCTGAAATCAAATGAGCAGTTTAATGTCCGATAGAGCCTCAAGATACATCCCCTTGGCCAGGGAACTGCTGTGGGTTTGGTGAGTCAGTCACTGAGCTTTTTCCTCCATCTCCAGTGACAGTACTGTTACACCCTGCCTATGAAATGAGTTGACGCTCATTCATTGCCTGGCTGTAGATGAATGTAGGTAGAGTATGAGCAGCTACTCACATTTTTTATTGCAAGCATCCCTGATGGTTGCAGTACATTCTCGAGTCTGAAATAAGCAAGTGGGTAGTGCCTTCCTGACTTACAGTAGAAAACTCCTAAATAACTGTAAGTGCTTCAAGGGATGTTTATGCATTTTCCATTAAATGATCAGTGGATTAAATCCTTCAGCATCCTTAAATAAAGGACCTAGTCTTATTCTGTCCCTTTCTCCTAGTGACCCACGAAATAAAAAAATAATATATTAATTTTTTTCTCTTTCTCATGAACCTGTACATCCCCTTCTCATCATTAAGGAAAATTAATAATAAAAGGACCAATCTTTTTAAAGTAAAGCAACACCTTTTTTTGAGGACTGGACTGAACACAGCAGAATTAGTCCTGTAGCCCTGAGTCGGACTCCTATCCACTGGGGAGAAAAACAAAATACATTTCCTTTGAGTAATTAGGCAAAATCATCAAGCCAGAATATTAGCCAGAGAGACGTTTGTTGGGTTTTTTATATTGTTTGATTGTTTATTTATTTATTTATTTATTTTTAAGGCATAGAAGTAATTTGGGAGAAATATTTACAGTAGTTGCTTATTTAAATTAGCCACCCTCCCCTTCTTTGAGAAATGTGCTATATAAATAGAAAGTACTTCTAGGTATACTTATTAAATAGCTAAATGTACATTATTCGCTTTTGTATAATAACAAGTGTACCTATTATTAAGCACAGCATGCTGCCATATACTAGAAATTCCCCCTCAAATCAATAATAAAGAGAAATTAACCCCTGTAGCAGGTGACTCACTCCCATCGTGTAGAGCATCTTTTTCATGATGAGACAAATCACTCCCCAACGTGGCCTATAATTCCAATACCATTAAGGATAAAAAGCCTTTACATGAACAATTTGGACAAGAGGATTAACTCTTCTTAGATAAAACCAGATGTAACTATCATTTCATTATATTAAACTATGGGCAGTGCCCAACAAGAATTTCTGTGTAATCAATATTTAGACGTCCAGTGGAAGCTTTCATAGGAACATGAGCATCATTTGCCTGCCCTGTGACTTCAAGATGCCTGTACAAAGGCATCTGGTATTTTGTGTAAAGTCCATCCAAGGTGCGTGAGTACCTGTGTATCTTATCAGAGAGAGCCGAGTGGTTCTCTTTGGCAAGATACAGTTTGCAATTTCTTCACATGGCTACTGCTGAAACGTTAAAAGCAGACACTGTATGTTCAGCAAGGTATTACAACTTTTTTGACTCCCAAAAACATTAAGCTAGGAGGAAAATTTCCCTGGGTCCCAAATATTGGGGTAGAACCAGGACATTTTCTGATTTACTGGGACCTATCTGGACTTAATTGTATTACTCACCTGTCTTCACTGCTAAATGCAAAATCCAAAATCTAATGCTGTCAGTTAAATTTCAGTTATATTTATGTTCCTGTTCATTAGTGAGTAATGAAGTTAAACAAAGTCTTGATACAAACACCATGTAGGTCATTGAAGACACAGTTCCTGGTGTCAAATCATTTTTTATTTGGATGAAATGAGAAGAGGCAGATTGATGCTACACCTGATGAAATGCACAAGCACACAATCTTTTAAGATATAATAGTGCCATTTAAGCGTCCTTTGGGGTTTTTTTTTTTGCCTTTTTCCAGTCTTCAGTCCATATCACACACTGTTCACATCCAAGACTATTTAAATTAATTTTTCATTTTCAATCATTTTCATTGCCAAGGATGTTTTTATTAATCTTAAATATTTTAAGGCAAATAAAGCTGCAGCTGTAATGAAAGGTATGACAGTTCTGTAAAGCTCTAAGAAGTACAACATTTAAAGGAATAATTAATACAATAACATTGCATGAAAATTGTGATTTAAAATTTAATAAACTGACTTCTCTGCCCAAAATACCTGAATATGAGTTCTGGGAATTTTTGTAATTGTTGAAAACAAAAGTCCGTCCTCTTTGTGAATAATAAAACCAGTGTTTGTGGGGCAGTATCCTGGTGATGGTTGAAATAATGTAGTCTTTATTAGATTCCCTGCAGCCTTTCATTTTAAAGTTTTCTGGTTTTATGCTTACTGCTTAATCTGTATTATGAAACATCCAGAGTACTGAACTACTCCAAAGCATCTGTTGATCTATCTCAGAGTTGCCACTGAATGATTTTAGCCCTCCTAGAAAGAAAGTAGTTTGGATGAAACAAATAGGTGCTAGTTAATCTCATCTAGGCTGCCTTTCCAACAAAATTTGGACGAGATGATTTTCTGAGGTCACTTCCAACCTTGGCTGTTCTATGACTTTATGATTAAATATGCATTTTCTAACAGTAAAAGCCATGCTATCATCCAAAAGCCACTTTACCAAAACTGTTTACCTTTAGTCTTATGCATTATCCCCTCATCTGAGTTATAACAGTTTCCTTTATACTGAAATCTCTCAAGGGCTGGGATTATCAGCCTTCCTCTTTGTATAGGGACAATTATGTTGGTTTGTATAGGGACAATTATGAAGGACATACTGATTCCATACACACAAAACATTGTGTGTTAATGTTAAAAGACTGAAATGACTTTTCACTATTTCAGGCTTTTGTATGGTTTTACAAGTCATGGAGACAAGTGCTGAGACAGATTATTCCTGCAAAGTCTTTGCTCAACTGTGCCATTCCAAGAGATTTAACTAGCTAGCTTGAGTAACGCCCCATATCATAAACTATGTATCTTTTTAATTGAGTACTTGTTGGAAGAAAAATTCAAACTTCAACATATTTAAGGTTTTTTTCTCATTCCTCACGAATAGAACTAAACCTCACTAAACCCAAGAATCCTGGGGTTTACACCTGTCTTTATCACAAGGAAGATTTTTATTAAAATAAGGTGCTAACAAATTATTTCTTCCTGAAATATTTTTATATAAACTCGATAGCTTTTTATACAGTGAATTTAATTTTCCTTTCTATAAATTATTCTCCTTAAAATATTTCTTCTTAATATTCTGTTATTTTTCTCCAATTAATACATACATTTCTTAACCCCACACATTATAACAATAAAAATAATTTAATATAGCTAAGGGCCAGGATGGGGTCCCTTGGTAAAAAAAAAAAAAAGGTCAACTTGTGTCTTTGTACTGCTTCACTTCCTAAATTCTGTTTCTTATAGGGATATGTTTTGTCCTCTTTGCATGTAAGGATACTCTCGTCCAGAGCCTAAGGAGGTGAAAAAAGTAGAACACAAGGCTGGATTACAAAGGACTGTGAGTAGGTTCAGGGGATCCACTATCATTCAGAGTAACCTTTGGATCTTTCTCAAGCTCAGGATACTGAAAAGTGAGGAGTTTCCAAAGCAGTTTAAACAAATCCAGAGAATCCCTGCAGAACTACAATATTTAGAAGCAATTTCCCCCTTGAAAATCAGGTGAGAAGGTGACAAATCTTAAAGCTGCCAGCGGAAAGGAAATTCTTAGGGGAAAGTTGTGTTATGGAAGTTTTGAATCATACACAATTTTGTTGTCGTTTGGTTGTTGCTTCGCGAGAAAAACCCAGACCCCACTGCACTGCTCTTGTTTGTTACTGGTGAAGGTGGTTTTCCCCAAGCTGTGTTTGAGCACCTACTTCCAAGTGAGCCAGTGTGCTGGAGCCTCTGCAAACCCCTGCTGGGGACCAGACTTCAAAAGGACTCACAGACCACCAAAACTAAGGCAGATTGTTAGGAACTCTGAATCCAGCAGCCCCACGGAGCTCTGTGACCCCAGGGCCAGCCAGGAGCAAAGCTAGGTGTGATCATCTCTGTTTCAAATCTCATAACTTCAACACCTGTGTGTTTTCTCTTCTTCAACTTAGCAAAGTGATTGCAGCTGAAGAAAGTAAAACCGCAAAGAAAACTTAAGTTTTTACTTAGAAAACTAAGTGGTTTTCTTAGTAGTTTTCTTTGTTTTTAAAAAACTTAGTCCTTCTGTGCATAATTTTTGAGTTTGTGCTCTACTATTATTATTTCCTCGTTTGAGACAAGTTTGTGGCACTTTAATTGTTATCCATTAACCTGTTCAATAAAAGTCACCTAAAAAAAAATATTTCATATTTCAGCGTGATTTGTAGTCTTTGTCCATGGCAAAGCATAATGATGTCAAAATAAATTTGAAAACCAGACATGGGAAAACTGTCTTTGAATGGAAATAAACAACAAATATGTATGGTGACAGGCGTTGTGTGCTGCCATCAATGGAACGCAGATTTCATAAAGAAATATAATGAGTTGATTGTTGAGTACTTCCTTTTGAATTACAAAACATATGTATAACTATTAGAGAAAAAGCACAATTAAAGGTAAAATCAGAACAAAATGTCTCAGCCTTGGAAAAGCTTGACTCTTTACAGAGGTTTGGAAGTTTATAATTGGTGTATAATATGAAAGAAATAGTTCAAAGTATTGCAAAATGCCCTCTCTGTTCTCTCCAACACTCATGGGCTGTGCCAGAAGGAAATTAAGAAATTGTGCCTGCAATTAGCATTACATTCAGCTAGTTATTCTGCTGGTAATTCAGCTAGAGGACAGGCGAGATTCTTTCTCATTGTGAAAAAAATATCTGACTTGCAAAGAGATTTCTTACCTGTGCATTGGTGATTTCTCTTTTGCTTGCTAAACGCAACAGTCTAACGCAAGGTGATTAAATCAGGACATGGAAGGAAATTTAGCCAAAGTCTTTGTTTGCCTGCAGTGAAAGCAGAATAAATATCTGCGCTATTAAAGCAGCCAGAGCAGCAAGCAGTGAGGCACTGGCAAGGTAAGCATTACTTATCAGTGAAACACACTGGCTTTAGCAGAGCAAATCTCCTATTTCCCTCCAGGGAGAAGGGGAAGAAAAGTAGGGCTGATCAGAGGGTTGATAGATGAGGATATATTTCATCTCCCCAGAAGGACATCCTCCCTCTACTAAACTTTTCCTATCTCCCTGTTCTCTTTGTTCCCTATCTTTGGCTCTTTTGTAAAAAAAATATATATTTATTTATTTATTTTAATTTTTATTTGTTATTCTTAAAGATTTCTGAGAACAGTTCTATGTGATATATTAAGAACTGGGGTTTGCTGTGGTTTTTTGTTTGTTTGTTTGTTTGTTTGTTTTCCTGCAGCCTATACCAATCTGTGTCTGTTTTCTCTAAAAAATACCCCTTGATTGCTTAAAGAAAAAAAGGAACTTCACAAAGCCTGAGTAATTAAGAAAAGGGGGAAAACAGCCTACAGAGACTGTCAATGTTCAAGATTACAGCCGATAGCAGTGGTGAAAACTACCACCTGCCATCCACCAGCACTCTTAAAAATACATCAGCCCCTTGGGACCTCTGAACAGTTATGAATACAAAGATTAATTAGCTTTTTGAACTCAGAAGTCCAATTTCTTAGATTGGATTTAGGTTTCCCATGAACTGCTTTGGTGAGTGCAGCGTACCTAGCTATGTGTGTACTTTGATGACTTCTCTCACTGTGCTGTTTGTGAGCATCTCTTGCATCATGTTAATGTGGTCCACCCCATTTTATAGATAGAGAATGGAACTGAGCTAATTAATTACTAGTTTAGAAATACAGAGGCGGCAGAAAGCTGGGAAGTTAAAGGTGGGGGTTTTTTGGGGTTTTGTGGGGTTTTTTTTTGAGGGTAAACAGCCTCATTAGTGCAAGCTTTTTAAAAATTAGAATTCCTGCTTTAGTGGAGCAAGAGTTTTGATTTAATTTTGCATCCAATCAAAATGAAAAGTATTATAATGGTGTGATAAAAAGTTATAACGAGAGCAATTGAAGCTATCCTTTTTCTCAGTTTTTCTCTTAAAATATATTAAAAATAGACATAGCCTTCCAAACTTCTATGAAGTTTCAAACCCCTTCCAGTGTAGTTATTCCTTCCAATGAAAAACCCATTTCTTGCACCCACTTATCTTATTCTAATGATGAGGCAGCAGTATTGTTTCCATCTTTTTCTTAATATACCACATTGCAAACTCAAAGATGTATAAATGAAGTTTTCCATGGAGTAGTCATTGAACCAAGCAACCAGCAGGTGTTTAAGCCTTGACTTAACAGCAAGATAGGTAACAGCAGACTTTGTTCACCACTCAGAATAAGAAAGATTCATCTGAAATCAGTCTTTTTGGTTTCAAGAGCTTTCCAGAATCAGATAAGGGAGGTGGAATTACCGTCAACTTTTCACCAAGACAATACTGTCTGAAAATTAGCATTAGCAGTGCCACATATCTGTGTACCTTATATTGCAGCAAAATACAATAGATATTTTTTTTTTTTGGTTTCCTGTTGTCCAGAGTATCCTTTGTGCTTTACAGATATGTACCCCCCCCTAAAAAAATCACAGTCCTTGACCAAAATATTATAATTAAACTTGAAGTCATATAGTTGATTGTATTATGAACCTCAGATTGAAAAGACAAACAACATGGGTATTTTTCCATTTATGGCTTTTCTTTAGAAGTTTAATACCTTGATTTTTAATTATTCTGAATTCTATGGAACTGAAGAAACTTATTGCAGTGAAGAAAGTGGTTCAGCCTGAATGGAAGTACCTTGTGATTTTCAGAAAAAAATAATATTCCATAGAAAATGGGAGATACCAAAACCTAGGTATCTCCACTTCCATATTTATATACTTGTTAACAGAATATTAAATCTGTCTCAGGGTATCCTGAATATGTATGGCTTCAAGTAAAGAAATAGGAGCTGCCTTATCCAGGATATCAGATAAAGTACTGCCAAGCGTAGATTCAAGACATTTAGGTTTAGAACATATACATATTGTAGGTACAAGTGTCTTGTTCAATAGGCTACTGGATAAAACAATAAAACCTTCTCATGTTGGAAATTAATTTGGAAGGTTTGGGTTGAGTTAGGTTTCTGTTTGTTTGTTTGGGATTTATTTTTTTTTTCCCAGTGCCATAATGATTTATCTATCAAATTCAGTCTGAATGCATAAATTATTTCATATCTAGCCCAACGTTTTAGTTAATGAATGATTTATTGAAAATATCTGCTTATTCCCATCAACTAAAATATTTTCTGAGTTCTAGGCAGAAGGTAGTACTCTAATGTTGAAGCAGAGCACTGTTCCCAGGCAGTGCACCTTCACAAAACAATAACAGGACCTTCTTCCACTAAGTAACAGTGGGACAACAGTTCCAGTTTCATTTTCAAATAATAATTTATGACAGAAAAAGGTGAAATAATGGCTTCATTTGGGAGTTTAAAGAAAATCTTGTGCAAATGCAGTGCCAATCCAGATACCTTCCACAGGTTTTTGGGGTTTTTTTATTTATTTATTATTATTATTATTTAGATTATAATTGCACCGTATATTTTTAAATTCAGAAGACTAAAATAATCCACAGCATAAAAAAAACCCCACAACAAAACAAAACAAAAAAACACTAAACAGGTAACTGGTACTGAAAGCTACACCTCTACTTCCAGGAAGTTTTTTATATACTCTGTGAACATCTGTGAGATCAATTGTAACAGGGCTTTTTGCAGCACACTGTGACTCCAGGAGGTTTGTAGCAGGAAGTTTATAAAAAGGATTGAGTTTTTAAATCTCTGGGACATGAGCATTCCCCTTACATATATTACCTGAAATGTATGGGATTTTTAACTACTCTGAGCAACAGAGTAGAAAGAGTCATCTGCACAGAAACTCAGGATTCGTATTTAGTCAATCAGATTCTGAATTCAAGGAGCAGGGAGAAAAATCCTGCGGATCTTTAAGTCACCGGGAGCATCACCATATCTGTCCGTTTTTTGTACTGAGGAATGTATATTGCTAAATAGGTGCGCACTTGAAGTTATTAAAAATAATACATGATCTTAAGGCATGAGGATCAACTGAAACACAAAGAGTGAGTACGGTCAGCATTCAAACACGGTGCTCAGCTTTCCAAGGGAAAAGCTGCACGCAAGTCATCAGCATTCCTTTCTGCTTTCCAGATCTGTTTGATTCCCATTTCAGTCTGTGGCTTATTTAGTTTTTAATTTGTTTTCCACAGACACTGTGTTTAGATGCATATAGATTTCACCGGGGTACCACTGAGTTATGATCGTTGTGATGCACAGAAAACATAATTAAAATGTGCTCATCATTCCAGCATTTTTTTTTCCTGTCATCGTGTGATTTGTATTTTCACAAAGTGTCTGAAAGAAGTAAAAGAAAAAAAAAAAAAGGTCCACTTATTCTGCATATGCTGACTGCACTCCTTCCCTTGGTTCTCTTGGAGCTTCAGCTCTGCGAGGATGACGATGTTTGCAGGACCAGGCTGTATCAGCAGCATTGAAGATCAGAAAGGGTTGAGCATGACCAGCGCATCGCGATGTGGCTGAAGCTGCCAAACTGCTCAAGGGAATCTTTTTTCAGTGGTTTAATTTTCTTTTCATGCAAGAGATGATACTTAAGCTGCCAAGCTACTTTGAGGGTATATTGATTATTTGAAGTTATGAAGATATATAAAGCCCAATACAGTCTAAATGCTTAGCATTTTATGGTTATTTCTGTATCCTATTTATTTTAAGAAGATAGAGAAATATGTAGAGCATGTAAAATGTAGCCACAATAATGAGCAAATGAGCTTCCTGATCAAGTGAGCAGCAAGCAGATAACACTTCATGCTGAGCTTGGCATGATGGGAAGATGGTACCTGACACTTCAGTTTAAGGCTGCTGTGAAATGTGGATGACTGGTGCGTCCCTGCTAACTGTGTCATCACAGGTTCCTTCTGTGCCACTTCAGGGTTGTTTTATGTTTGTTCTTACTCTTGTGGAAACATGATCTGCTGAAATCATGAATGTGAGGCTGTAGTTTGTACTTCAGGTTCATCACAGTTTAAGTAAGGAAATAAAACATTAAATACATTAAGCTGAGAGAGAAACTGAGCAACCTGGAGAAGTCCCTTCTAGTTGAAATGCCCTTTTGATTGTTATATTAAATGGTGGTGAAGGTAGTTAAGAGAAGGAAGAAAAATCAATGCAGGTTTGCAGATCATCCCAGAATGTATTTTCTACGCTATGGATAGCTTCTTTATCTAGTAAATACCCTGTGTGTACTTTAAAAGTATTT
The DNA here is from genome assembly GCA_035590215.1 of Microhierax caerulescens. Lineage (NCBI taxonomy): Eukaryota > Metazoa > Chordata > Aves > Falconiformes > Falconidae > Microhierax > Microhierax caerulescens. The sequence continues at coordinate 5,571,651 of JAVJGJ010000014.1, read as the reverse complement.
TACATGAGTTATATCTTAGTTTTTATAGATTAATACATGAATTAATACTGCATTTTTAAAACTGTGCACAAAAATATGCCTTAGTACATCTTTTTGCTAAAGAACTGTTGATTGGGGTTGTCTTATTTCACTGCACGGTAGCTTTTATCTACCAATACTATCCCATCTAGACAATGATTTTTCATCTGAGTGTTGGTAAATATACACTCTGCTCACCACTTGTATTTGCAAAGACATTTATAATGTTCTATTTGCTTGTAATGCAACATGGCTGAGCTTTAAAAAACTGGCAGTGCCCTGAAAAAGCTCTGATAATTATGCAAAATCACTGAAATAAAGTATTTTGTGTTATTAATAATTCAACATATACATCCTTCGGGGAGAGAGTAGTTGGTTTTTAACATGCCACTTCTAAATCCTGGCAGACACGGTGGACACACAAATTATACATGTACTCCACAGCTCTTTATGCTATAAACCTGGTTACAATAGCCATGATAGTTTTCATACAGCATGAACCAGGAACAGCTTCTAAAATTCCAGATTACTTCAATATTATTGAACATTTGCAGTACTTTAGCATGCACATCACTTTAGTAGCAAAAGCTTTGGAAAGGAGCATCAGCTAAAACTGAAGGCTCTCTTTCCCTTTGAAAGGATCAAAGATCTGGCTAGGAAATACCAGCTGGCCCTGCCAGCAAGCACGCTGAGCGAGCCGAGTCCATTGCAAATTTGGAAATGGCATAGGAATTCACCTATAGCATTGCAAGACTTAGCTATCTGTTTTCTACCTTCAATAATTCCAAGGTATCTGGGGAGCATACCTCAAAGGAGACGCCTGAAACCTGATAAAAAATGTGATGCAGTTGAAGTGCTTTATCATTAGCTCACGAGGACAAAATAATATTTAAGGATTGCGGTTGATAACTGTATCACGCACACATACAGTGTGCAATCTGGAGAAGATGAAGAGCCATTCCGCTCGTCCATTTCTGGTGCCTTCCAGTTAATTTTGTGCTCTCCAGCCCTGGCAGAGTTGCCTGGTGCCACAATGATGACTTTGTTCGTAGTGGTTTTTTAGGCAATACTCGTGCTGATCACAGATCACTTAGTTTTCCTTGTGTACAGCGTTGTAGCGTAGACCTGGATCATGGTGAGGGCAACAAGCTGACCTCTGAAGTGGGCTGTAGTAATTGATTTGACTGGGTGGCAGAAAGCTCGTCATCTACTGACCTGTTCATGTAAGATCGTGCTGACATCTTTTTAATATTGTGTGTCACTTCATTCATTCATCAGAAAGAACATTTTACTGGCCTGCGACAGCCATCACACCAGTCAGGGTTTCTTTCATAGACGTTTAAAAGGCATCCCTTTTCCACAAAATTTCTTCACATCACAGATAACCTTGTTATCATGGCTTTGAGCTTTGGCAGGGGATGTGACCCTGACAGTCTCAGCTTACTTTGCTCTGTTTCAGCATTTCTCGTCATTGATGCATTTTGCTTTATTAGCAGTGAGGGTGACTGTTTCTTCTCAGCTTTGCTCTTCCTTTTTCAAGTTCTGTAAAACAAAACAGAGTTGTCAAAGAAATGGTATATAAAACACTGCAATTAAACATTTTATATTATAAATGTCAGAATAAAAAAGTATTGAAATTATGAAGTTAGACTATTTTATTGTGTCAGCACAGGCTAAAAACAATGACACTCAAAATTAAAAAAAGGCATGGAAAAGAAATATTGAAATAAAATATTTTGATTTGGGCAAAGCTGTGCAGTCTTTTGAACTAAGTATGGTTCTTCTGAAAAGTTTACAGCAACTTCTAACTCAATTCTTTTAAATAGTTCTCTGACAAAAAAAAACCACAAACAAACAACAAAACCCAACCCCCCCCAACACCCAACTCTCTGAAAAATGCAGATTGTCCTTATTGAAAAAAACAAACAACAAACCAACCCCAACAACTTATTTCCATGTGCCTAGGCCAAACTCTTCTATCCTTTCTCTTATAAAATAATAGTTTGCTCTGCTGAAACCTTCGATGGGAAGAGAAAAAAAAAAAAAGCAGCACTTGCAGAGTAAGTTACTACTCTATGTGGAAAAGCATGACACAGGATGGTCCTGTGGGAGTAGTAAATGCAGTGAGGAATAGAAAATTAAAAGCTTCACATTTACTTCATAAAAATACAGGCCAACATGCTGTTAAGATGACAGATACCAATGGAGCAGATTTAATGATATGGCATTCTGTTTTAAGAGGTAAATAAGAAAAAACAATAGAGAAGAACAATACACCAATTACTTGTAGCCAAGTTAAAAATGAACCGCTCTCATATGTTTCCATTGCCATGAATTTGAAGATTAATTATTTTATCCTAAAATGTTTTGCCTTGAGAAAAGTGCCATAGTGACTGAAGAATTTTTATTAAATGCATGTAAAGCATTAACATGCTGAGTCACACCATTGGGCCTGGCCACACAAACCCTTTATGCAATTGATGGATTGTCAGAATTCTGCTTTACCAACACAGGTCTAAGACCTAGTAAAAATAGAAGTGAGATGTAGAAATATGAGGACTAATTTCCACCAAAGTTTTTATCTAGTAGAAGGGATATTTTATGTAGAGATGCCTTTACTAAGAGCTTTCACCCTTAAAAGAGTTCAGCATCCTCACAGTGGTAGGGCAGAGGCACCTGACAGCACAGCAGAGCACTCTAATGTGTGATGCTTTTTGATGTATCTTTTTGGATAGATGAATAGAATGCGATCAGAGGAGAGCTACTCTTGAAGCATTTTCTCACATTTCAATTCATAGTTTGAGAAAAATACAATTGGCCATCTCCACTCCTGTCTTCTGTTGGCTGTGATCTGCAATAATCTAGTAAAATAACAAAGTAGTATTACTCTGGTCTTTGGGGGTGGGGTAGGAGGTGGTGGTGGTGAGGGAGGCAGGAGTTGTGCATTTGAGCAGAGCGGCATCACAGGAATGTCTCACACTGCACAGAGGAGCACATTGCAGAGACCTGAGCTGGTCCATCCAAACCCTATAGCTCAGAGGGCAGCTTAATTCCAGAAGTGATAGAGTTGCTTTCAGGAATTTTCTAGCAGGATTTAGTCACATGCAGATTTTTTTTTAATTTATTTATTTTATTTTTTTAATAGAATAGAACAGACTATTTCAGTTGGAAGGGATCTACAACAATCATCTAGTCCAAGTGCTTGACCAATTCAGGGCTGGCCCAGTTAAAGCATGTTGTCAAGGGCATTATCCAAATGCCTCTTAAACCCTGACAGGCTTGGGGCATTGTCTGTCGCAGCACTCTCCAAACCATCAAGCTGCAACAAGGTCTTTCACCATCTCATACTGGCACAATCTCCATCCCAGTCCCTCTGCTGCCTTCTCCTTATCTCTCCTCCTCCTCACTCAGGGCATGCTCTCTCTCCTCTTGCTGCTGCTGCTGCTGCTGCTGCTGCTGCTGCTGCTGCTGCTGCTGCCGCCGCCGCCTCTCTTTCCTCTCTCTCCTCTCTCTCTTCTCTCTCTTCTCTCTCTTCTCTCTCTTCCTCGGCTGCTCCCTCTTCACTGGCTTTCAACCCCTGACCAGAACCAGCCACAGCTGCACCTTCTTTACATCAGCCAACCCACTGCGTCTGAAGCCAGCCCACAGCTGTGTGTTATCAATGATAATTAACCCAGCTTCATTCCTCTACAATTGACCACTTCTCTAGGAAGCCTGTTGCAGTCTTTGACCACCCTCTTGGTAAAGAAATGCTTCCTAATGTCCAGTCTGAACCTCCCCTGGTGCAGCCTTGAACCATTCCCATGTGTCCCATCACTGGATACCAGGGGAAGAGCTCAGCACCTCCCTCTCTGCTTCCCCCCCTCATGGAGCTGTGGAGAACAATAAGGTTGCCCCCCAACCTCCTTTTCTCCAAACTAAACAACCACAAAATCCTTAGCAGCTCCTCACAGGACATTCCTTCCATCCCTTTCACCAGATTTGTTGCTCTTCTCTGGACACATCCAGGGACTTTCACAACCTTCTTATACTGTGGGGCCCAGAACTGCACATAGTGCTCAAGGTGGGGCCACACCAACCGCCTGGTTATGCTGTGTTGGATGCACCAGGAGGGGGGTTCCCTCTTGGCTGCCAGGACTCAGCCTGCTGCCAGCCAGCACCCCCAGATCCCTTTCTGCAGGGC
>JAVJGJ010000014.1:5554990-5567416 GCA_035590215.1 Microhierax caerulescens | reverse complement strand
CCTCTCCCAGTTTGTACTTGTGCCCAGTGTTATCCCACCCTGGGTGCAGAATCCAGCATTTTGACTTGTTAAATTTCCTCCCATTAATCATTGCCCAATGCTCCAGTCTATCTAGGTCCCTCTGCAAGGCCTCTTTTCCCTCAAGAGGGTTAACAGCACCTCCCAGTTTGGTATCAGCAGCAAACCTGCTAATGGTGTATTCAGCTCTTGCATCCAGGACTGGCCCTAGAACTGAACCCTGAGGAACACCACTGGTGACTGCCAGCCAGATGTAGCCTCATTCACTACAAACCTTCGAGCTCTGCCCTTCAACCAATTCTTCATCCAGCATACTGTGAACCTGCTCATCCCACAGTTGGACATCTTGTTCAGATGGATGTTGTGACAGAAAGTACCAAAAGCCTGACTAAATTCCTGAAAAAACTCATCTGCCTCATCCTTCATCCTTCCCTTCATCCACTAGGTGGGTCACCCTATCGCAGGAGGATGTTAATTTAGTTAAGCAGGACCTGCCTTTCCTGAACCCATGTTGACTGTGCCTGATGATTGCATTATTCTTTAAATGCCTTTCAATAGTACCCAGTATAATCTCCAGAATTTTTCCAGAAACTGAGGCTAGACTAACAGGTCTGTACTTCCCTGTGTGTTCCCTCATGCTCTTCTTGTGAGTTGGAACACTCAGTCAGCAGGGACCTCCCCAGACTCCCAAGACCTTCAGTAGATGATCAAAAGGAGTCCTGCCATAACATACCCTATCTCCTTCAGCACTCTGGGATGAATCCCATCAGGCCCCATGGACTTTCAGCTGATACAGCTGGTCCCTCACAATTTCAGTGTCCACAAATAGAAAGTCACTGTTCCCATACTTGTAATCCTTCAACTCAGACCTTGGGCTGCCCCCATCAGTGTTGTTAAAGACTAAGGCAAAAAAAAGCATTGAATGCCCCCACTTCTTCATCCCTGTCAGTCAGATGAGCACCTTCAACGAGTATCTGTCCAACATTTTCTTTGGATCTCTTGCTATTAATACTCTAAAAAGTCCTTCTTGTTTTCTGAAACAATGCTGGCCAGTTTCAGCTCTAATTGAGCTTTGACGTTTTGTGTCTTCTCCCTGCATATATGAACCACAGCTCTATAATCTTCCCATGAAGATGGACATTAATTCCAAATATCATACAATTTATTTTTCCTCTTGAGCTCCACGAGGAGTTCCTTCTCCTTCCAAGCCGGTCTTCTGACCCAGTTGCTTGACGTACAGCACAGTAGAACTGCATGCTCCTGTGCTTCTAAAAGGTCGTTCTTAAAGGCTGACCAGCACTCGTGGACTCCTAAGCCCTCAAAAGAAATTTCCCTGTGTACTCTGCTAAACAGGTCTCTGAACAGCTCAAAGTTTGCTTTCCTGAAGTTCAGGGTAGCAACTCTGCTGTGCTTTCCTCTCATTACACTGAAAATTTTAAACTCAACCATTTTGTGATCGCTGTGGCCAAGACAACCACCTACCATCTCACTCCTCATGAGTCCTCTATTCACAAACAGCAAGTCTAGGAGAGCATCTTTCCTAGTTGACTCACTGTGACAAAAAGTTATCTCCTATAAACTTAATTAATTTCCAAGACCTGCTCATCACAGCAGTATGATATGCCCAGCTGACATCTGGGAAATTGAAATCTCCCATGAGGACCAGGGCTGCCAGTCGAGAAATTTATCCTAACTACCCAGAGAAGAACTCATCAGGGTTTACATCCTGGCTGGGTGATTGGTGGTAGACACCCACTACAACACCTCCTTTGTTTTCCATCCCCCTAATCCTCACGCAGAGGCTCTCAACCTCATCATAACTAGTTGTAAGGGCTGTACAATCAAACCTCTCCCTTAGGTATAACACGACACCTCCAACTTGCCTGCCCTGCCAGTCTGTCCTGAGCAGCCTGCAGCCCTCCACCCCAGCACTCCAGTCACAGGAACCATTCCACCAAGTTTCGCTGATATCAATGACACCATAGCTCTGGGAGCTGACCAATGCTTCCATTTCAACCTGTATTTTTTCTCATACTACATGGGTTGGTGTAAAAGCATTTCAGATATGCTCCTGAGCCCTCCATGCTCTCAAGAGCAGTGTACAAATTCCCACTAGCATTGCTATCCTCAGACAATGACTTGCCAGCCCTTGGCTTACCTACTGCAGTCCTGTTGGTGTCCCTGTCCCACATCGATTCTAGTTTACAGCTCTCTCGATCAGCCCCACCAGCTTACACCCAAAGACCCATGTTCCCCATTGGCACAGGTGGAACCCATCAGGCCCCAGCATAGCTTTTGTCTTGAAGGCTCTTCCATGGTTTAAAAACCCATTTGTCCATAGAGCTTCAAGGCTTGCTTTGGATTGCCTTGAAAGACCTCAGATACCCTCACTACATGCTGTCCAATATCTTCAACCCTAGAGCTGCCATACACTGGGCATCGACGTACATACTTCAGGTGGTTAAATCTTTCAGGGACCTCATATACCTGAGGCAGCCTTTGTTTCTAGGTATTATGCAAGGACTCATTTAAAAAACTTTGCATTTGCAAACCCACTTTTCATTAATCTCCTCTGTCACCCTGCCTGGTTCTCTTTCCATTGGCTCTGTGTATGTCTTGTTTCAATTATGATTTTTAAATCTCTGCATCTCCAGAGATGAGTACCTCTGAAGCTGGCTGAGGTCTAAAACATCATTTCCAGTCCACAAAGAGGTTTCCCCTAATTTTTCCAGATGATGAATCACACATTCAACTCAATAGACGTTAAATACATTGTTCTCAATATCTCCAAAGCCTTATCAAACCTTACAAAATAGGATTTCAAATATCACTGTGATTAACAGATTAAAATGACTGGTTTTGAAAATCCCTTGCAGTGTTGTTGTGGAAAGGATCTTATATTTCAGTATATTCTCAAATGTTAACAACTGTAGTAGTCCCCAGCATGACCTGTTAGCTTGATTTAAATTTTCTGTTAATCTGCATCACCTACTTTTCCATAAAACAGCACAAAATCCCTTCAAACAAAGCAAAACCATGAATACATAACTTAATATGAGCCAGATGAGGTGTTCTCTCAGAAATATTTTTTGGTACCTCCTGAGGTCTTCAGATAAGAAATTATTGGTAAAGTACTTACAAAATCAATACAGAACCAAAAGATTTGAAAGGCAAAAAGTGAATTGTGATGTGTTAATAGCAAATATACTAGAGAAGCCACGACGTAGTGTAGTAAACATGAGAAGTATTAAACACTGAGATAATGACTTCTCTCAGGATGAAGCATGAATAAAATTCCTTTAACCCTTAAATCCAAAGACACTTAAATGTCAAATAACTGTGCAATATACAAAGCAGGGGAAAATCCAATGTTATAGGAACTGTTGAAGATAAGCATATGAGGCTAATGTCTTCGTTATTAAAGGTTTTCCAAAATGGGTGTCATATAACTGTTTTTTAGAGTTAACCCTTGAGAGTTAATGAAAATTAACAAACTGCCACAGCTCTTAAGCTAATTAACATTCTGCAATCAGCACAAGCTCTTTTCTTGACAGCCTCAACCAAGGAATTAGGTTAAATACTAATTCTGTGATTTTCATATTTTAGCAACTTGGCTCTCTTATCTGTTTCCATTATCCTGACTTTCTCATGAAAATGGACAGAGAAATGACAAATCAGAGCTAAAGTTTCTTTAATGTGTTGGCTGCCTTCTAAGATGCTTGACTTTGTTTCTTCTGCTATTAAAAAAAATGACTTGTCTAAAGAACTGATGAACAAAATAGCTTTGGGTCTGTAAGGACACCTGCAAATTGTCCTGCTATTTTGCCAGTCCAGTTTGGTTTTATTGACAGCAGAAGTTGCTACTACCATGCTGTCTTTCATCAGTCCCATTGAAGCACTGATTGGTTTACTATCACACTTCTTTAAACATCTTTTTTTTTTCCCCCAACATTTCATCCCAAAGTGCTGCAATGCCTAAGGCTCCTATTAATGCCCCTTAAGCACTACTCAGCTTTCATGAGGTCAGGCACAACCCCTTGCCCTATTCACATTTACGTTTCATTAAAGGCCCTTTTGATCCTCAGCTCTGTCAAGTTGCACGGTATAGAAATTCTATTTTATGGTTTTTATTATAATTTTTGCCCACAATCTTATCTTTTTTTTTCTGCCTTTTTTTTTTTTTTTCTTTTCCTTCTGCCCATCAGAACATGAACTTCAAGGGGAGGCTTCATTTCTCATGGCCATGAAGAATGGGCTGGCTGCAACTTTTAGAGAAGCACTGCATAAATTGAAATCTTAATTATCTTTATAAAAATATAATAAATAGTTTGTTACACTAAAGTAATTTAATGGAGAACAGTGTCCTTTCATTGTCCTTGTGTATCTGAAAATACAAACCTATGTCAACAAAATTTTTGGAAAGAAGTAGAGGAGCAGATTGGTGTTGTAGGGTGGTTACAGATAAGGTATTTTAGTCTATTAAGCTCTATAAAATGCACTCCAAAAGCAAAAAGAGAGATGGAACCCTCTTTGGTCACAACTTGTATCTGATCTCCCTTCATGCTCCCTGTCCAGCTACACTGCTTCTTTTCTCCTTCATTTTAGGCTCCTACCAAGCCAAATCATTATGCAAACTTTTAATGTGCAAAAGGGGAACTTCTACACCCACCAGAGTCCTTCTGCAGTATAAACAAGTGGTTCACATGTGTTATATTCTAATGTGTTAATTCCCATCACTCTAATAAGAGTATTTTCCTATGAGAAATCACTACACCAAGAAGCTAATGGTGTATGACTGGTTTCTAACATTATTTTTCTCTGGGAAGTTCAATAAAAATAAGAGTTTCAGAACATTAACAACAGGGCTCCTTATTCCAGAGACAGTATTGCAATTACTAGTAGTATTAATAAATAGCTTCATTTTTAAGAATAAAGTAGCCTGTCCACTTTCACTGTGCATGGAACCAGTCTGAAACACACAGAAGTAACAGAAAAAGCAAGCCTCTCATTATTACACATTTTTTTCATTTTAACCTTCACCAAACCTGACAGTATCTCTGTGAGTTTCATAGTTAGACCACTGCAAGCTGTTCAGAATTGCAAATGTCTACACTGAGCTTTCCAAAGCAATAACATACTAATCCAGTGATTAGTCCTGCTGTTATCGCAGTGTAGGTTGACAGTAAAAAAAAAAAAATAAATAAAGGAGAAGAACAAATCATGCCCAACCCCCCAAGCTTCCTCCTTTCCTCCTTTTCACAATGGTTTAGCTATCCTGCAAACCTGCTGCTTTCTGTAAAGAAACAGTGTTTGTACTAGAGGTTATGAATGCTCTTCTCGCTCGCCTAATGGCATCAGTGCCTCGGTAGGCAGTGCAGGGTAACAGCCAAACCTGTCTCCGCAGTCGAAGGAGCTATGGTGTTCACCACTGACCAGTCTGTTCGAGCCCTGGATCCCAGAACAGGGTCTGATTACTGGGTAATACATACCACAGGTATATGTATATGGCCAGATGTAAGCCAGGTGTGAGCTGGGAGCTGCATATGGATGTTAGTACGTCCATGTGCCTTTTGCTTTTAAGGGCATCAGAGGCACAGAATCCTGCTTCAATGATGTGTGACTTCCAGACCAGGCTACCTTGCATCCCTGTCCTTCAGAGCCAGGTAACAAGCCTGCAGCTCTCTGCTGCTGTTCAAGAAGACAAGCCAAAACATGCCAAACTATGATTATCGCGATGGGCTGGACAGAAATTTCAAGAAAGATCTTTTTTGTAAAAAAAAAAATAAAATATAAAACCATTTCAAGTTCTTTCTCACCCTGTATACATTTGTGACCACTGTTAATGAAATGTCAAGGATGACTGTAGGGTGATGTGTACAGCATTTTCAGAAATACAAATCTATGGCATAACATACTAACAGGAAAGCCTTGATTGTGTGTTTCAGGGTTAATTATCCTAAGGGCTGAGAATAAAGATAGCACCCTCCAATCAATCACAGCTTTCCTGGATATGAACAAAACAGGAAACATATCTGTAATGAAAGAGCATGAGATTGGAGTAATTTTAATCGAAACAGTATATACTTTTTCTCTTCTTAAAAAGAAGCAAAGACATAATAAATTTTTAAAAATCTTATGCAAATGCAAAAGCCAGTGTCTTCAGTAGGGTGAAAAATAACCGAATATATTCTCTTTTTATTAAGTGTTCTGCAAGTTACTGTGGTTTTGCATTTTAAAATAAGTGTCTGAGGGTTTGTGCAATTAGGTTGAGAAAACAGAATGAAATAACATTGTCCTTTTTTATTGGAATCATTATGCCAAAGTGCTGCACTATGTACGCTTATCTACAGGCGATGACAGTGAACTTGTGCTACTTATTCCTGCCCAGAGGTGCGTGGATGTTTGGAATCTGAGAAGGCAATAGACAAGGATTTATAGAATGATAATAAATAATGATGGAAAATACATCTATATGGTAAAACAGAGAAAGACAGCCCTCCAGTAAAGGTTTTCCATCTGGTATGCCACAGAGCAAGCTGCCTCCTGCGTATGTATATATATATATATATATATATATATATACAGAGAGAGAGAGAGAGAGAGCGCCTCTTGTATCTGAGCTGAGAGTTGCTTTTACAAGGGCCCTGAGAGTATTCATGGACCTTTATTGACCTGACCAGGTTCACCCGTGGCCCCCACCCAGGCACGCTCTGCCTGTTGCTCAGAAGTACCATTTAAGCTTGGTCCTGGCACTGAGGTATGCTATAGATGTACCAGTCTTCAGACCTGGCTTCTACGAGTCCTGACTTGTTGATTTGACTTCAGGTATGACTTGTCACCTCCCCATTGTGTGATGATGGTTGGGCTGTTGGTGGAACCTGCCTCTTGGCAGCTCTGCAGAGCCAGGCTTGGATGCTCTTGGTCAGTATGCTGGGAAGGCATCCTTGGTGGTCAAGTTGTCACCCCCGCCTGGGTTGTGGTCACCAGCCTCTCACACCTTGCCTTGCCCTTCTTTATGGAGGAACCCCAGTCTTGAAGCTTTGTGACTATATTGACAGCTTTCCCATTTAAATTTAAGGGTATGTTTAGATATAACAGCTGAAGGAAAAGAGGTAACAAGAAGCCTGACTCCTGGGTAGAAAGTCTTGCTAGAACAATATAAGATTGTGTTCTGGAGTTTGTGATTCACATCTCAGAATTTTTCCACAATAAGTCTGAAAAATTTGATAGACTTCTGTCATTGGTACTTGGGAAAAAATCTGTTTCAGTGCTTTTTGAAATACAGGTAAACTTTCCTGGATGTAACTTAACCATCTTTCAGAAGCTTGCTGAACTCATAACAGACTTGGTAACTTGTATTTATGTCATATTACTTCTGCATGAGCAATGGCTTTATGATTCACAACTATTTATTAGGAAATAATCAAAGAATCACTATGTAGGGCTTGCTTCTCAGTCCTAAAGCACTAAGATATATCGCAGTGAGCACAAAGAAACAGAGTTGATAATAAACACTTAAATGTGCCTGAAAATAGGCCTAGAAAACCCCTCCTCCCATATACACAGGATTTTCAGGAAGATATAATAAAGGATAAACCTGTTTTCAATATTTATTAGCTTGGCATACAGAGTTCTTTTGTGGCTTTGAGAATGCTTTGGCACATCAAAAATCAAGCTGTTATTCCTTCATGATATTATGCCATTTTATGATTTTCAAGTATTTGCTGTTGGCTTTGTGTGTGTGTGTGTGGATGCGCTATGTGGTGAGTTTCATCTCCTGCCAGATATTCCTGATTGCTGGTGAAGTTTGACAAGGGGAGATGTGATGAGAGCTTATCCTCTTTCCATAAGGCAAAGTCTTACGAGGATGCCCTGTGAATATGTCCTACTTCTGTCCAGTAATTTTAGAAACTGGCAGTCAATCAGCTCCAGCTAAACTTGATGGTTTCTGCAGGGGAGGAAGGATGTTGCCAGGAACGTTAGATGCAGCAGAGGGATCAGATTTTGTTTGCTAGCTGGGCACCACGTGGACTATTTCCATTGTCTGGTAATTAAAGGGGCTGAATCTGGCCTGGTGCTGTACTGTGGCTGACAGGGATATAGACATACCATAACAGAGAGCCTCTGACCAAAAGACCTTGTACGTTTAGGGTGAGAGTTTCACCGTATGACACATGTAAAGCACCTGTGGTCTGCACAATGGTGTACCTAGGGCACAGCTCTGCAGAGGTGGTATGGGACATTATAAAGGGAAAATAGACCAGCCTGGCCACGGCCTTCCTCCAATCCCCAGCATCACAGTTGAGGGATTATGGGTGTGCATCCCTAATTCCTTGCTGTCCATGAATGTGTATAATGGCTTTTTGAACCTAATTATATTGACTGCCTCCAAGGAGTTTATTTCCCTTTTTTTTTCTTTTTTTTTCCCCCTTTTTTTTTCCTACCGTGAAATACAACATCACCTCATATCAAACTACACATACCAGGGAGCATAGAATCATAGGATGGTTTAGATTGGAAGGGACCTCTATAGGTCATGTAGTCCAACCTCATCTTTCACTACTTTCACTAGATCAGGTTGCTCAAAGCCCCTTTGAATACTTCCAGTGAAAGGGCATCTACAACTTTGCTGGGCAAACTGTTTCACTGTCTCACCAACCTCATGATAATTTTTTTTTTCCTTATGTCTAATCTAAACCTACCCTCTTTCAGTTTAAAACCATTGCTCCTTGTCCTGTCACTACAGGCCTTGGTAAAAGTCTCTATTTCCCACAAACCCCCTTTAGACACTGGCAGCTGCTCTAAGGTCTCCCCGGGGCCTTCTCTTCTCCAGGCTGAACCCCAACTCCCTCAGCCTGTCTCCATAGCAGAGGGGCTCCAGCCCTCTCCTATGAAAAGGGTGAAAGAGAAGCAGACCTGCAAGAGAAGAAACAAATGTGACACAACTGGGATTTGTGGCAGGGTCAGTTAAGTGGCTTATCCAAAATTAAACCTTAGAAATGAGAATCCAAGTGCCCTCATTTCCCACTTTGGGAAATAAAAAACAATCTCGCTTTGGCTGTCTGATTTTCTTTTGCATCTCATTATCCTGTTTTCTTCCGTTGGATCATTCTGAGAGATGAACTTACTTTTTATTTCCCTTTTATTAGCCAACTGGGATTTTTGGGGTTTTTTTTTTGTTGTTGTTTTGTTTTCTAGTTTGTCCTTAAATCTGTTATCCTCTTGGCCAGGAGATATTTAACAGCATATAGACCAGTTCTGTGGTTACTTGCACAGAGGGAAGGTTCTCTCAAATTATATCTCATAAAACACTTTCCATGTGAACACAGGAATCTAGTATAAATGAACACTTTATTGTATCATTACCCAAAACCAAAGACTATTGGAATGCTTTGACTGGAGCTGAATAAAGTATTTAAGACTCTCCCTCTCCCCACAAATTAACTCTCATAATTTTGTTTAAAGAGAATTATTTCAGAAATGAAAGGAAACCTCTAATTTTTTTATAGCTCAAATGTAGAACCTACTCAAATGTAAATTACCCCTTTTCTGAATGCAAAAAAAATCCACCCTAATTTTATTGTTGTAATTAATTCTTTCCTATACTCTGGAAGCAACTATAACTATTTAATCGAAAGAGTGACATTTCCTGACATTGATTTGCTTTTTTACTTCCAACATTCCAAGCAAGAAATTGGCATTTTGACTTACTGATCAATAAGATGCTGTGTGACAATTCAAGATATCAAGGAGGGAAAATTTCTGTAATTCTGACGGCTGTTTGATCCTGTGTTTCCTCTTTTCTAAAGCAAGAATACCTGGTTTTAATCAAGACTTGCAGATTGAGTAACAAACTGTCTTACCCAGTCTTGCAGCAGCAGAATCAAATGTTGAAATTCATAACAAGGAAGCAGCACCAGGTTTTTTGAAATGGGGTGCTTCCCATCTGCTGAATCTAGATCTTCTGGGGTCAGGGTGTGAGGATGATCTGGGAGTCCTGAAGTTCTCCAGCAGCTTCTCCTGTGGGAGTGACTGGTGTGTAGGACACTAGGACAGACCACTGAATTCACCTCAGTGCTCTCTAAATGTAGCCTAAGTATCCTTATCTTCACTCTTTACATCCGTGGGTTATGAGCTTGTAACCAATGTAGTGCTTTCCCACAGTATATATGTAGTAAGTGCCATAATCTCCAGCTAAAGGGTTTGATTTTCTTTTTCTTTTTTTTCTTTTTTTTTTTAATTTTAAAAAAATAAAATCATACCTTGTGAAACAAACATGGATTATTTATATATATATATATATAAAATTTTTTATTATTATTTTACTGAAAAATGGTAATGGTTTTGATTTATTCTGTGTACTAACTGGGTATTCATAAGCCTCACTTCTAAGTAAAGCACAAATGTATCAAGGAATTTATAGGCTGAATCTAAGCAATCTTCCTTCAACAAGAGATACAGTTCCCCAGGTTGGTACTTATCCCCTCAGAGCCTTTTGATAAATGATACCAGGTAACAGAAGCTGCAGCCTGGTATGGCCACAAGACTCTTTGTGGGGGGAAACTGGTAAAAACCTGATGGGTTTGCTTTGTTGGTTTTGGTTTTGTTTTGTTTTGTTTTAAACAGTTCCACAAAAGTCTGTGTCTTCTCTGAATGTAGCACAGTCTTTTGGTTGAATCCTTTGAACAGAGGTTGTACCAACTGAAGCCATTACAACTAATGCTGACATTTTGTTGTTTTCAATGAAGTCTCTTATTCCCAGGAGTATGCTAATCCATCTGAGGATGAGAGTATGGTAGGTGGGATGGATTGGTGTGTACATGGCTGAATTTTAGAAGGCTAGACAATGAAAAGCAAAAAAGCCCTCTGAAAGGGTGACTACATTTCTTCTCCCTAGTATGCTTCCTGCCAGAGAGAAAACAAAATCCCACCCTCCTTTATCTCCAGCTGTTTGTGCTTTATCCAAAACTGACGGGGAAACAAAAAATGAAAGGATCCCCTTTACCTCAATATGTCTTGTGTCCTTGGTAATTGCCAGTGCAGTTGTAAATCAGGGTACAATTTTCCACAATATGTGATGAATGGCAAATCACTTGAGCCAAGCAAATTATCAATTTTCATTTTACCGGTAATTTGCTTTGTTAGGAGTTTACATTAAGTGCTTCAAGGAATGTCAATTTGTGTAGGGGTCTCTTTTCTGACTTTAATTTCCTTGGCATTGAATAATTTACTTTCTCATGCTTGTCTGTGTACTAATTCAACAAGTTTAAAAGCTGCAGCTTTTAGTCCTTATTGTTCACATTAAGACAATTTAATTAGCTGACCTTTCTACCTCCCTTTAAGACAGCATTAAGTGTAATGATTCAAGTTTTTCAAACATTTTCACCACCACATATTGATTCCAATTAATGCTTCTTTCTGACTAGCTTTAATTTCTGTCAAATTTACCTCTAACTTTTAAGTTGTTTTGTTTATGCATTTATCTGCCAAGGAATTATTATTATTATTTTGTTATTGTTGTTGTTGTTGTTGTTGTTGTTGTTGTTATTATTATTATTATTATTATTATTATTATTATTATTATTATTATTATTCCTTCTTCCTTCTTCCTCTGTCTTACTCTGAGTCACCTTGAGTAAGTTGTTAGTAGAAAACTGTCTTCCTGACTTCAATGTGTTGGAACTGCACTTTGTTGGAACTGGAAAAAAACAGATGATTTCTTCTTGAACTGAAGATTTCTGGGAAATCTCAGATCCATTAATTGATTTTTGGCCTCATGTGTCTTTCCAAGGTTTTGGGGTTGTTGGGTTTTTTTCCAGCTTTACTGGTTTCTTGATCTCCATTCTGTTTCTGGGGGTTTTTTTTTTGTTTGTTTGTTTACAGTAGGAACTGCAGGCTTCATCAAACTGGGGGCCTCACTGTGTTAAGTTTTGAAAATGCAGTGCAGACTATGTCCTTGGACCAATGCCTGTGACGTAGCACACATCTATGATGTGATGGACATATTGACATGTTGATCATCATTAAGGTGGATTGCTGCTCTCTGAGACACTCACGTGACTGCCACTACTGCTTTGAGTACTCAATAATATCACCTGTAACTTATCTCTGTAACTTATCTTCAGTTATGCGAATACTGAAATTCCAGTTACAAGTCTTCTATATTTAGAAGTCTGCCTAAAAGACTTTATTCTGGACAAGCCAGCATAAAATCAGGTGAACTGAACCTCAGCCAAAATTTCAAACTACTGAAATCACCTGTAGAATTTCTTGTGTGCTACTCAAATACATTCTAAAAATTTTGTTGGCTAGAATTCAGTAGGTAGAATGCTGCTTTTTTTTTTTTTTTTTTTTTTTTTCAAAAAGGCATTTTAAAATTTTACAAAAAAAAAAAGATATCAACAAAAA
>JAVJGJ010000014.1:5534155-5554890 GCA_035590215.1 Microhierax caerulescens | reverse complement strand
CGCGCCGCCCGGGGATGAGGGCCGCCGACTGGTGCCTGAGCTCGGCGGGGGCTGCCCTGGTCCTGGCCACCTCCAGCGACGAGCAGCACCCCGCCGGCAGCGTCCTGGACGGGTGAGGGGCCCGGCGGGGGCGCGGGCCCGGCGGGAGGCGGCCGCTGCCCCCGGGGTCCCTCACGGTGCCGCCCTCAGCGCCGCGCCCTGGCCTGTGCCTGCCCGCTCCTGCTGCTGCATGGTTAACTTTTATGTATTTATTGTAAATCTGTGGGACCCCCGCTGGTTGCGAGTCCTTCTGGGGTGCTGCTCGGGAACGGAGCCTGAACGTCAAAGCAGTGATACCTGCGGAGAGCTTCCCCCGCGCTTAGCGGGCTTTGCTTAGAGTACCCCCAGTAAAAACGGCTCCGAGCTTCATGGTTGGTGTGTTTGTTTGAGAGCAGTGCCTCTCAAGATGGTTGTAGATGGAAATGATGCAGGGGTTTTGTCCTGTTCTCTCCACAGAAGTTCAGAAACGTTTTGGACGACGACAGGCATGTTCCCACAGGAATTCATTGTTGGTTTTCCTAAATGTGTAAAAATCAGCAAAGTCACGATCCAGTGTTACTTGGGTAAGATTTCACGTGCCGGAGTAGGTAATATGTACTTGTTAAGGTGGGTGTCTGTGCCTATATGTAAATTCTCACAGTAATGTCATAATCTGTAAGGAGCTGCTTTCACCAGGTTCATAAAGGTGTAACTTCAGAAAGCAGTTGTCCTTCATGTCCAAAGTTGTTCATAAATAAATCCAAAAATGGAAAACCTACCCCACCAGCACTTACCTTGTTCTTCTAACCCCTTGTATGTATGGCAGTTCCAATTTAATGGACAGGACTACAATACTTAATGTTTTATTTTGAATATTGGATTTTTATGATTTTGTACGACAGAACTCTCTTAGTCTTTTTTGGAAAATGTGAGCTCAAAAACAGACGGGACTTTTACAAGCTCAGAGCATGAGCAAAGCCTATGCAAAAGTCTGGAAAAGTTACTGTTTGTCCAGCCTGGAGCATGCGGGTGGTGGTTGCATTACCTGACCCAGAAGTTAGAGGAAGAATGGATTAGTTAGTGCTTTTGAAGTGCTTTGTAGATGAAAAGTGATGGAATAAATATTATTGTCAGTAAGAGAATCAGAATTTGTGTTGATACTTCACATGTATTTTAGTGCAGACCTTAAGGATTGAAAGAAGCATATCTGAAGACCCGGTAGATTTTGAACAGTGCATTGAAAAAGGTAAGATTGTGGATCTGAAGCAGCAGGGAACTTGTGGGAATAATGTTGATCTTTTTCAGTGAGTCATTTTAACCCCTTGTCTACTTGCCGAGTAGGCAGGTGTGGCTTGATGATTATTTTATTAGACACTAACTTAATAGGCACATTTAAATGAAGTTTGTGAACACTGCTGGTCTCTGTAGCAGTTTGGAGATGTAAAATGCTGTATAAGGGCTAAAAGCACTACTTCTGCATTTGCTTTTATGTTCCAAAAATTAAAAACAGACTTACATAGTATAATAGTTTCCTGTATATAGCCATTTATATATAATAGCCATTTCCTGCATTGTTTGGTTGATTTGTTTTGGGGTTTTTTAATGCCTCTTGGGTGGCATTTTATAAATCAATGTAATGAGTGGGATATATATACGCTGGGATATTGCATAAAGTATTTGTTCTTTCGTTAAATCCCCTTGTTAAAAAAAGGAACAATTTTTGTATGCAGTGTAAGTTCATGGTTCTTAAATTCTGAAGTCCAGTGGAAACTTCTCACAGCATTGCACATTGTTCTTCATTATTTGCTTTAAAATACATTTTCCAGATTTGCAACACACAGAAGGACAGCTTCAAATGGAAGAATTTCCAGTGAGTATTTACAGTCAGTAGCGGTTCATGAAATGGGATGTCTAGACTAACTGGGGAGAAATCATGAAAAACCAAAACATGTTTTTATTTGCAGTTATTATTGCTAGGTTGATGTTAGATAACAGGAATTTGTAGATCATGGTATGAAATTGCACTTCCTGACTGCTCCTTTGTAGATTAGGGTATGAAATTGCACCTGCCTGGTGCTTCCAACTATGTGAAAGAGCTCTTTCCAGAAGCGTGGCAATCTTTCCTGCTTCAGTTGTTGCCTTTAAGGCTGCAGTATTCAGGAGGGAAGGGAATTTTTTGAATTGCTGTCATCTAAATAAACTCTGAAGCTGGCTGGTGGTATTGAAAGGGCTTGATTTATGTGTAATTTGAAAACATGCAGAAATACCTAGATCCTTCTGTCTAAAAAACTTCTGCAGGTGTTGTTTGATCGTTGTTACTACAGAGAATGCAATAATACTTTTTTTCCTTCTACAGCTTCCTGATTGCCAAGCCACTTACTTGCGTTTCATTATCAAATCAGCCTTTGATCATTTCGTGTCAGTGCACCGGGTGATGGCAGAGGGCACAGCAGAAAACACTTAAGTCCCACTTAAATTTGTACCTCAGGGTTTTTTTTATAAAGAAGTTACATTTTTATATCTGTAGTGCAGAGAATATTTATTATTAAAACCTTGAATTAAAATGTTTTTTGATGGTATGGATGTAGTATGTATTCCCCAACGCTTTAATGTATGTAACAGAATGCAATCACATAGGTTGGAAAACACTTTAAAGATCATAGAGTCTGACCTAAGTGTAGTGCTATTGTTAATTGTAGTGACAGCTTTCTAGTTTTATAATCTAGACCATTACCCTAGAACACTTCAGCATAACTGAGTCTGTTTAAATTAGTACGTTTATATCAGGCTTTCATAATGTATGAATTAAAACTTGATTTTCTGTAAAAATTTCCCTTGCACTCTGAGTTAAATAGAAAGAAGAAAAAGTGTGAAATACTTAAAGGGGAGGGCGTGTATTACTTCCTACTGTCAAAAAATCCTTCAAAAGTTCTTAAATTGGCAACTTTCTCATCAACTCAAACTCGGAGATCAATAGGATGAATATAAACATATACTAATGCTTAGAAATAACCCAAGGGAGGAGAGGGGTGGGGGTGGGGGTAAATAATAGAAAGCTGTATGAAGTGCTCAGATAGATTTTTAATAATTGCAGATTAGTCCCTTGTTTCTATAAATATTTTCTACAATCGGGTCACAGCCGCCTGTGCTTTATGCTATGACTGTCATAACAAATATCAATAGAAACAAATGTAAATAGAGATTGTCTTATTCAGAAGCCTTCTGAAGTCAGTGGAAGTGAATATTTAGGAAAATTTTAGGTCTACAAGAGAAAGAGAACCTTAATAATGTGAAATCAGTTGTTTTGCATGCCAGTCGACTTTTGCAAATGCCACCATGCTGAAGTTCATCCTGCACAATATTCCTTACAACTTGAAACGTTGGTATCCAGTCCTGACAGCTCAATGGACCCAACTACTATTCATCACTGCATGTTGTGTAAGTGTAGTAAGATACAACAGTGCAGTAGCTGGGGTTGTGGTGAGACTTGAAAACCTAGGCAACCTGATGATGAAACACATTACAGGTGTTCTTTAGATACACACATCGTATTCTTTTTCTTATTGTCTCAATATATTATTTTTAAATTCTTCCTTATACTCATGCCTATGAAAACTTCTTAATTGAGCTTTTTTATCCAGACCATCTTTACTCTGAAGTCCTCTTCTTTTTCTATTTCATTTTTTCCAGGATGGCACGTATTTCCTGGGGGTGATAATTCCAAGGCCCCACTCCTCCCTGCAAAGGCAATAAAATCATACAGTGATGCTCAGGCAATCAAAGCAGAAGTCCCTTGGAGCTTGGCCGTTACACCAGAACTGTGTGCAGGTATGCATGGGCTTCCTTTGCATGGCCACCATCACATGGGAGATGGTGTATGCACGGGTTATATACCCTGCTGTGTAACTGAGACAGGGCCAGTGTCTGGATCCTGGAGCTGGAAAGCATTCTTGGATCTCACAGCTTAGATGTACCTGAGTTTCCTAATGAGCCAAAAGATAAATATTTGAGCAGGACTAAGTGTACATAAAATATGTATATTATAAAGGCCCAGACTGGTTTTGCTGCAAGTCCTTTTCTCTCCATTGTTGGAGTGAATTGTGAAATTTTTAGCTCCTGAAAAGAATGAAATGCTGACTGTTAAACGTAAAACATCCTCAAATTATTTTTAATTAAAAAAATCTCAGTATATTGTGCTTGTTATTATTTTTTACCTTGTAGATGACTTTCCCTCCTTGAAGTAGATACAGTCGTTCTGGCAATGCAGCATATTTTGAACTGCTCAGGTTTTCCATAGTGTCTAAAACCACTGGACATAAAGGATTATTTTTCTGAAGAAATTGTGCTGCAATTTTTCGATCTTTGAGGCTTCTGTGATTTTTAATAACAACATTGTTTTTAAAAGCCCATCCATCTAAAACAAATGAGAAAGGGATTTAGCAAGGAATGTGTTACAAGAATACTGCAGTTTACTCCTAATGCCAAAACTTGCCATGAAATGAAAGCTCCGCCCCCCTCAGATTATGAGAGCTCTACAGCTTTTGAAATGGTCTCAAGATTTATTTTATTTTTCTTTAATTTCAGCAAACTGTAATTTCCCCCTGCCCTGGATCTGGAAATATTTGATGTATTTTGCTGAAAATTTCCCACATAAATC
Source organism: Microhierax caerulescens (assembly GCA_035590215.1). Taxonomy (NCBI): domain Eukaryota; kingdom Metazoa; phylum Chordata; class Aves; order Falconiformes; family Falconidae; genus Microhierax; species Microhierax caerulescens. The sequence continues at coordinate 5,550,215 of JAVJGJ010000014.1, read as the reverse complement.
AACCCTAGAAAGGTATCAGGTGGGGGACATACATCCTATTTGGGTAAGGTTTGTCAAAATTATTGGCACAGGGGGGATTTTAAAATGGTAAGTAGTGCTGTGAGCTGGTATCTGTTCATTTAACACAGTCTGTTCATTCTGCTTGACCCTGCTAGTTAAGCCTATAAAACATACATTCAGATCTGTGGGAAGTGAAACATTTGAGCCAAGGCGCTCCTTCCTTTTGCAGGAGTATGCAAACACATATTCGCATACAACTCTTCCTAGTAAAGCAGAAACTAGTAAAAGGTTCTGATGACTATTACCTGCTTCTCAACTACTGGGAGTGATGTACTGTTAGAAAACTTGAAAACTGTAAATGTTACGTTTTAGACAACTGCCTTAACCCTGGGATAAAATCGACGCCACTGTGTTACTTAAGAGTCCAGTGTAGATAAAGGAATTTGTCTAGTCTGTTTCTTAAATTTTTCAAATTAGAGTCTGCATCCTGTTCCTGAAACATATTAAAAACGGATAATTTTTTTTAAAAGCACGTAACATGCTGGCATTGTACACTTAACCTTTGTTCTATGAACTGCTTTTTTTTTTTTTTTTTTTTTTTCCAAAATGGCATTTTAAAATTTTACAATAAGCAAAAGATCTCACCAACAACGATTGGTGTTTTTGTGAGTGCCAGTGGAAGAGTCTGCTTTGCATTTGAGATACTATTCTCCAATGAGCAAACTTCAAGGAATTTGGTTTAAAAACAACTAAGCAACAGTTGGTCAAATTCTGAACACAAAAACCTCTACAAGAGTAATTAACTATTAAAGGTGGTGGAAATCTAGTGTTTTCTGGACCTTAGAAGGATGCATTCTGATTTGTATCTCTGAGATCTAAGTAAATTCTCAGTTTTCAGGGAAAAGATGGCCAGATCATCTATTATTTTATCCCAACAATAAAAACCTTTTCCATTACGCCATAAATGATAAAACTGTTGTGGTGAACATTAAGGAGCATGCTAAATCAGGAGGTTTAAATATAAGCTGATGGAAAAGAATGTGTGTTTGGGTGAGGAGCATTGATAAGGTATATTTCATAAAAGACTGCTGCCCCAACATCTTAATTACAATCAGGTACATAAAGTTCAACAGAAGATGAGCCAAGACTGACAAGTTAGAACAAAAAAATTTAACAGGTGAAGGAAGTCTTTGCTTAGCCTTGCTTAATATGACTGGGACAGATTCCCAGTACGCCAGACACCCCATCAGGGCATGCTGGAGTCCAGGGTAAGTGACAGTGGTATGACAGTAACATTTTAAGGACAGAGGTTCCTGCTGTTTCTGACAAGGATGCCCAGCTTCCTTCAGTGATTGCACTTGTTCATGCTTGAGAAAATAAAGTGGAAGCTGAATGCCTTCTGGTTCAGACTTTAATTGCAAGGAGCTGAGAGTAAAATGGTGCTTTTTCATGGGGGTGATCCTGGAACAACTTTCAAGGAGTGCTTACCAGATGCCTCGGAGGGACAGGGAATGAAATAATAGATTGAAGGAAAATAAATTGCATAAAAAGCTTTAAGGTGAGAACAGTTTTCAAGTGCAGAGTGTGGGAGATGTAGAATTATTAGTGTTGTCAATATTTTCTTGGCTTTGCCTATGACATTAGTTGCAATAGAAATAAATAATAGGATTGTGTTCATCTGGAAAACAATGTAGGTGGTGTATCAGAGATGATTCCCCTTGGAAAGGCCAGGGAGCAAAGGAACTTATCTGTAGAGTCAGAAATATATTGTCTTCCATGTTAATTTGCATGTGAGGTACGGATGGGTTTACATTGCACTGCTGTACAGGACTACAGGAAGAAATGTTGACTGATTTTTTAGTTGTGTATTTTAATGTTGGGTTTGACACTATAACAACTAATACAGAAGCATGAAATACTCATTGTTATGGAAATCTAGCATGAGTGCACACCTTGGTTATGTCACTGCATTGAAGTCACACAAATAAAATGGAAAAATTATTTAATACTCTTTGGTACTTGTACAGAGCTCTTGCCTGGTGGCGACAATCCCCCCCTTGGCGGGGACAGGACAACAGGCTACCTGTATATAGTATACAGAAAAGATGCATCTTGCATGGTATTTTCTGGATATTACAGAAATGGATCCTTGAAAAACAGGAGGCAAAGACTCTTGGCACTTAGATTTGAGAGATATTATTTTTTACCTCTCCTTTGAACAGTTTTTAAGTGAGGCAATGGCAGTACTGATGTGACAGCAAAGGTGTTTTTACAGGTATGTGCATCTTCCACATTATGACTGAGGCAAGGTTGTCTAAGCCCATACCTACCTTAAACTGACAGGTTTAATCATGTTATATTGTTATGGTTTAACCCCTGCCAGCAACTCAGCCCCACGCAGCACCTTGTCCACTCCCCCAACAGTGGGATGGGGGAGAAAATCAGAAGGGTGACAGTGAGAAAACCCGTGGGCTGAGGTAAGGACAGTGCGATGGGTGAAGCAGAAGCCACGCACACAAGCAGAGCAACCCAAGGGATTCACCCACCGCTTCCCAGGGGCAGGCAGGGGCTCAGCCATCCCCAGGGCAGCCAGGCTCCATCACAGAACGGGGACTGGGGAAGACAAATGCCGTAACATCATGTGTGTGTGTGTCCTCTTCTTCCCCCAGCTTATATATACTCAGCATGACACCATATGGTATGGAATATCCCTTTGGCTAGCTCAGGTAGCTGCCTTGGCTGTGTCCCCTCCCAGATTCTTGTGCCCCTCCAGCCCTGTCACTGGAAGGGTCTGAGAAACTGGAAAGTCCTTGAATTAATATAAACATTTCCCAGCAACAGCCAAAACCATCAGTGTCCTATCAACATTGTTCTCACACCAAACCCAAAACACAGCACTGCACCAGCCAGTAAGAAGAAAATTAACTCCAGCTGAAAGCAGGACATATATTGATAAGAGTTTTTACTCCTTCTCCTCTTCTGAGGTGCCTTTATGTGACTTTTTTATACTTGTGGGAGAAGCATTTCTGCCCTACCCATATGAAGCTGGGTAGGAAAATAATTCAACCAACCTGACTTTCCAAGCTCTTCTCTAAATACCAAACCTTTCTGTAAATACTGTGAACATTTTTAAGGGCTGTTACAAGAAATAATACAAGCTTTAGCCTGTGACAACAGCTCCTTTCCATGCTTTCTATTGCTTTACTCTGTCTAGTTTATGTTATTATGGACTATCTTTAAAAAATATAAATTTAGAAGCTTTGTCACAGGGAGTCAAATGCTTTATTTTGAATATTTTGTCTGCAGTAGAAAGTGTCCCATCCTTGTAGGGTTTTTTTTAGGTGTGATTTGTTTGGTTTTAGTGTGTGTTGATTTTTGAAAGTATCATGTTACTTTTGCATAATTCTATCCAAAAATCTCCAGCCCAGGTTAAGCCAACAGTCAAAACTGACCAAAATACCTGGTCAAACTACTGATAAACAACAAAGGATGTTTGCCTCTCCTACTTTCCCTCTTCTTCAAACAAAAAGCTGTTTTCAAAAGCCATTTCATGGTAAGGATGGGCTTTTGAACAAATAAATCCTGTCCCATATGGTTGTCAGAGAAATTATTTTCAATGCAGAGACAAGAATGAACTCATTAAATAAGACAATCATACAAAAACATCTGAATCTGTTAACCACATAATGATTGTAAAGGAAAGCAGCTTAACATTTTGTTAGAGAAATGTCTTCTTGACCACAGCTCCAGCTGCTGTTGATGTTCAGGAAGGCTGAAGTCACTGGAGCTTTCCTCCATGTTTGAAGCATCCTGACACTTTGATTCTACCAACTCTTATATGTATTGAAGGAGTGTGCCCTTGCTTACATAAGGTGAAGGGGTGTTATAAGAGATCTCTACCTGGCATGCTTCCAGCTTGAAGAACCTGCAGCAAATAAAGTTCCAAGTACTTACCAGTGCATTTAATTGTTTGAATGTCCCTGAAATAACTTTTTGGCTCAAGTGCAACCAATTTAGGGTACTTTATTTACTTTATTACAATTTACTTTAATTACAATTTAGCAACTTAACTCCTGAGGTTCATCATACAAGACATTTCCTGCATTGCGTGGCAACTGTGCAAACAGATCAGAGGTCTGAGGTACAATTGAGAAAGTGGTTTTAATCTCCTGTCTTATCTGTCAGAGCCTCCATTCCCTTTAGAAGAAGAAAACACCAGTTAAGGTAACCTAAATCGTCAGTGCTTGGAAGATGATTCCTAAGCAAGGCAAATAGAGAACTGAGGGAAACAAAAGGGATAAGAAACTAGAATAAAATAACAGAGATGTTTGTGTGTTCATTACCTAACAGTTCAGATGAAAACCCCCTCTTAAAAGATGCAAACTGCTCACACAGTGAATGAGCCACAGCTCAAATGCAGCAGAAAATAATACCACAAATTTTTCACTATGGAGATACAGAACAATATCAAGTCCTAAAAGAGTGTATCTTGGCCAAATATAGAAGTACCTTCTCACAATTGTTGTTTTCTTCTGATGTGAGTTTGCCAGCTCTTTGGTGTTAGGGTAACCTGTTCAGGTTGCTATTGTTTCATGGGGCATTTGCAGCTGAAAGTATGTTACTGTAAGGAATGACAAGGCTTAATGCAGTAAGTTATACCCAGGATGTTAAAATTTAAAACCTTGGTTTAGGGGCATACTAGTAGTTTTGCTAAAAATAATGAGGATGTGACCATCAGGCCTCTCCTCCGTGAAGTCTTAGCTTAGATTTTCTGAAAGCAGCAGATCATGCACTTAACAGCATCCATCACAACCGCTGCTGGATACTATGGTATATGAGATCACGAGATTAAAGAAAATTGAAATACTCTTCCATGCAAGGCTGCTAGAACATGACTTCCAGCCAGGGAAATCAGAGACACCCCACTATTGCCTCTCAAGGTGCTGCTTTGAGCAGGTTTGTTTTTCCTATTAATTGTATTGAGAAACAATAGGACTTTTTTAGGAAGGTTCAATTTATCACTGTTATCTTAAATGTAGATACTGTGGTAGAGTTCATATACATCCAAAAATTCATGCTATCACTGGGTATGAACTTCCATTGTGTCCATTTCCACTGACAAAGGGTGGCTAACTTTTTCAAGAAGAGAAATGGAGATATACACCACTGCTTAACAAAGGGAGAAGGCTTGAAACCAGTTTATGCTGTTGATTGGTATGGGCCGAAAGTTTTTTTCCTTTTTCTCTTTTTTTTTTTTTTTCCCCAAAAAGTCAGCATGCCAATCATAGGAAATAATGAGCAATCTTTAAACTGATTGTAAATTGCATCTGACTGATTGGCAAAGTAATCAGCTGAAGCTGGGCATGCAGAGCACCTTCTCCTGCCATCAGGCCATGCAGCTGCAGCAAGTTCAACAAGATGGCAGATCTTTCAGTGCACAAAAGAGCACAGACTAGACAGTCCAACCCCATGCAAACACTGAAGTATCACTGGGTATTTTGTTTCCCCTGTTGCTTGGTCTTGGCTAGTATCCATCCACTCACAGCCTCTTCAAATGCCTGCTTGTGCACTTTATATAGCAATTTTGTTTTATTGGACGCTCCTTACAGTGCCCAGTTTCTGTGTAAAATGGCTATGTACTTATTAGGAGAGATGTTGGCACTGGAATTACACTTTTTTCCTCTGGAGGTTTCCCTGGATTTTCACTTGCCTGTTGAGTGACCATTAATGTGGATGAAAAGCATGGGCTCCTGGGAAATCATTAGAAAAGAGCTCCCTGCCAGAGTAATAACTTTACTGTGCCTGTTTTGATTTCTTGCACATATTTGGTTAAACATGAGCAGACTCAACAAAAGAATCATATTGGTAAGTTAAATTCTATGTGGGCAGTATAAATGGATAAAATTATGTGATATCTACTTTATATAAAGGTACATGCTTTTACAACACATGCTTTTTGGGTGGTTTTGTGAAGGCTTTTTTTTTGGGGGGGGGGGGGCTTTCCCCGACAATTTAAATCTTTTATGATAGGAACCGAGTTAAAATTCATTTGGGCTTGGTCTGTAGAGTTTCTGAAATGTTACTTGTGCCAACTAATGTGCAAATTGTCCCTCCTCCCCAGACTGGAAAACAAGAAAAAATATTAATTGCTTAGAAACAGGTCACTGGAACCATTTCATGAAACTTAGATATTTAGAAATTTTTCTGTGTGGGTATGCAGGCTTTGTTTGATGTTGCTGCTGTTTAAGTAGGAAGATGCAGACAATAAGCATGGGGAGACAGAAAACATTGGCAGTGCTAAAGGTGTCTGCAAATAAGCTATTCAGGCCGTGGTGCAGAACTCTACCCGCATTGCTCAGGACTAGCTCCTTGTGAGGCATGAAGTTCTATAGAGCACCTGGCCTGGATGTGCTCCAGGTCCTAGTAAGTGCACTTGGAGGGCATATTTTTATAGTTTTTCAGCATAATTTTTTTCATCCAAACAGGTAAGTCCTCTGCCACAACTTGCCAGAAATGCTAGTCTTGGCAAAAGCCAAATGTACCTATTGTATGCTTTGGATCATGGCAGCAGATGAATGGGATTGCTGAGAGAAAGAAGTGCCCATGGATCACTCCTGAGGAGTGTGGGAGGGAAAAAGGACCATCTGAAACAATTCTCCTGACTTTATCTTTAGAGGGAACTAGTTGATTCCTTCAAAAGCTAAGCCTGAGAGCTAACCAATATGCAGATAGTGATGTCCAGTGTCTTATACTGATGGCTAAGCTTTGTTTTCATTAGCACAGAAAGAGCAGATCAAGTAGATCCAAGTGGGTGATGCCAAAAATTTAACACACATGCTTTAGACGTTTCAGGTATTTCACCTTAGATTAGCTCTAGTCTGATCTGTGGGCAAAATATTACCAACAAACATGTAGCCTGAAGCTGTCCAAAATAAAATTGTGTCCCTGAATATCTTTGCTCTGAACAGGAGACCTTTCAGGAGACCATCCTCTGGAGTGCCATGCTGCCCTTTTATCTGTCGTGTGGAGATGATGGTAGGAGTTTAGGGTGGGTTTTTTTTTCTTTCTGGTGTCATCCCCTTTAGAAGGTGAAATCAAGATCCATTTCTGCTCTTGGCTTAAGTCATGGCTTATTTCTGTTCCAGATGCTAGTTTTCCTGTTCTCCCTGATTCGTGGGCAGTACCATGGCACTGTCACCCAAATTCCCCTTTCCTGCCAACCTCCTGGTTTGGTCATTGGACACAGGCAGGTCTAGCAGGGAGGGGGTAACTCATAGGTCTGCAGTATATGGACTGGCAGAAACTTGATAATCTGTTACCAATTTTCCTAGACTTCTTTATGCAAAGAAGTCTTTTAGACTTCTTTTCTTGCAACTTCTTAACAGCACTGCTCTGTCCTAGTCAGAAAAAGTTTATGGATGGAGGAGCTGAGCTCAGGCTAGTGTCCTCAGTGTGGAACCTGGAGGTGCAGAGAGGCAGAGTTGAGGCCCTCCGCTACAAGCTGTTACCACAACTTTGAAATAGCTGAATAAATTTTTGGCAGCCTATACTTAATCTTTTCACAGATTCCAAAGCTGTGGTCTCTGACACCTACTGGTTAATGATTAGCTAGTTTGAGACTGGCAAGTTGGCTGTTGAGGTCTCCTTAGCCAACATCCAAATACTGTCCCTTTGAAGGCCAACATCCACCTCCCTCTTATACAAAGCCATCTAGCTTTACTTTATGTCCATTCCTGGAGTGTATGAGCACTGCCTGGCATGATCTTCAGTCCAGTCCAGTGCAACTGTGACTTGATTTCAGTACAAGCCTTGCAGTTTGTTCTGCAGGCCTTGCTGAAACACTTAGGCAGCCTTACCAATATCTAGGGAGGTTTTGCAGGAGAACATGCGATGACCCATTGCTCTGATTTCCAGCCTGAAGTGACTGCTTGTTTCCATGCCAAGACAGAGCCTTTTAGGGCATTTGGGTACCCATTTGTGTTGTCAACAAGGCTCCCTACCCCAATGCTGCTGGGTCATGCTACCGTACCTGGTCAGTACAGGAATGCATGCACAGTTTGCCTTTGTTCTTTTGCATCCCATGGGGAAATATATAGTTGATAAGCTTATTGCAAGTTGGCAGCTGGTCACCACTGCCACAAATGCTCTCGGTGTAGAGGATGCTGGCTGTGCACTTTAAAACCTCTGTGAGATTGCAGGAGGGTTTTTTCATCCCAGCTGGAAAAGTAATGACCAGTATTTTCAGCAACTGCATGAACAGCCCTCATCACAGTTCCCAAATGTTGCTAGCTACTATCCATATCATCTTTGCCTTCAATGCAGAGGGAAATGATCACCAGTCTTCCCACTGAGGAGCAAGATCTTGATGGGATGGCAGATGCCACAGAAGGAATAAAAAGCAACAGGCTGTCTGTCTACCACTTTCCCTTATCTTCTAGAGTTGTTCAGTCCATAATGCTTTTTGGGCAATTATGTTTGTAAACGTGTCTTCCCTTGCTTTTTGTGCCCTTTTTGACCTTGTTGTGCACTGCTGGGCTGCCCGCATTTGCTGCTTCAGCACCCCTCAGGATATCTCACAGGCTGAGCAGTTTATTAGAGGGAAATGCGGCTCAAGGGCTGCAGTGTAGAGTTCTGCTGGTGAGAGGGTGGTGGAGGGGGAGGTTTGCTAGCTCTTCACTTCTTCAGGCAAAGGTGGGATTAGCAGGGGCTATGGATGAGTGGAAGATTGATAAATCCTGTCTTAGCTGCTGCCAGGACTCACTGTGAGGCTGGATAAAGCCTAAAGAGGTGGTGATGGTTAATTAGGTTTTGTAGGGCAAAATCCAACCTCCTCCACTTTGGCTGAAGAAACTTTGTCTTTTCCCTTCTGCAGTCAAACAAGAGCTCTGATTCCATGGTCCCTCACCACCACTCCAGCTCCGATAAAAAAATCTGCCCTGACTTATGCCTAGATTTTAACTGAAACCCAATTCATGTCCTTCTGCTCCACAGCCCCAAATTCCCTGCCACAAAGGGTCTTTGTAGCCCAGCTTTTTTATACATGTGTGCATACATTTGTTGTGGATATGTGTGTTTTGACATGAGCTTTTGTGAAAAGGATGTATTTCTGGGAAAGAACGAACAGCTTGAAAAAATGTATAGACAAACAATTCCTTGTATTCAGAAGCAAGGATGAAAAGAGCTTGATCAGACTTGATATGTTCACAGATAATCGTGCTTTTTACAACACATTTCACTGTGTCAGTCATGTTGAATGCTTTTCAGGCATGTTAAGAGGCCTTTGCATTATTAAGGTGCTTCTATTATGTGTAGGTCTGGTGAGAGCTTGTTACTTTTTCCTCAGCACTGCTTAGTTTGTGTCTTCAGTTACTTTAATAAGATGGAGGGAAAAAATTGCAGGCTTTCATAACTCTTCAGTGTTTATGCTGCAGCACATTTTTCCAATGGATATGGGGAAGGCTTTTCACCATGATCCTTCAAATCCCATCTTTGCTGACCTACCTAGACATGCCATGAAAAAAAAGTATGACTATTATTTTCCTTTGTGGTATTGATCTTACTGAGATATATGTGCTTTAAGATAGTCTAGAGTAGTACATGTGCATACCTGCAAGAAGCATTTTAAGCCCTGGAGACAGAGCCATGCTTGTGCTCTGAGCACTCTCTAAGGTCATAAATATGATAAAAAAAAAGGTAATCGATACAAAATTAACATCTTTTTAATACATATCTCCGAGAAAAGCTATAATCTTGTATAGAAGAAGGGAACATAAGAAGAAAATTGGTAAGGTTTAAGCAAGCATAGTCTTAAATACTTTTTTTGTGTCTTCTTTCCATTTAATAAATAAATGTAATTTTTCTAGTTATTTGCTAGTGTCATTGCTTCTCTTAATAGTAAATCTTTCCATGGTGAGAAGATCCCATGATTTATTGAGCTATTTATTTATAGGGACCTTGCTGGGAGATTTCTAGTCAGTGGCTAAAACTGCTCTGGCAGCTAATTATAAACGCTTTAAAAATCAGTGAAGGAAATACTACCAGGGCCACATTTATACCTTACAAATTCTAAACCTGGAATGTAACTCGAGATTTTATATCTAATGGTACTTACAATAGCACCCAGACATTCCCACTGAAATCAATGTCTCATTTATAGTTTGCTATAAAATCTTCTAAGGTTATAAGGCTTGGAAGAAACACATGGCTTCCTTTCCTCTCCTTCCCCTCCTCGAAAGCACACTACTGCCTCCCACCCTCATTTATACTATGTTTACATGTTTTTAGGTGTGTATTTTTTTGATTCGTGATGGATGATAATAAAGCCTAATAAAGAAGTACTTTAGAGCTCTTCTATCAGGACTGTTTACTTGGTAAAAGACAGAATTTATAGCCTAAAAGCAATGGTGTATAATATGTATAACATAAATACTGGATGTATGGCAAGTGAAACATGACAGCATGTGGGACAGATGAGAAATTGAACAAAAAATACAATGACATGGAAGGATGTCTAGAAGGAGAGGCATAAGGAAGTGAAGCATCTTGTTTAGGAACACATAGCAGGTCAAAGGACAGAGTGAATCCAGGCTGTCTGATGCCCAGTCCAGAACACCAGATTACATTTTCTTCAGTGTAGCTTTGCATCGTTGCAAACTAACCCAATAAATTAGTGGTCAAATATTCCAATCCTGCATCAAATTCCTATCAAGGAAGTCTGTGCATGTGCATGGGGGTCATCTTGTCCAACCCATCCTGTCCCCCCAGCCACAGGCAGGGCCACCTAAAACTGCTTGTCCAAGACCATGTCCAGAAAGCTTTCAAATATCTCCAATGAGTGAGACTCCACAATTTTCCTGGGCAACGTTTCTAGGTGATTAACATGAGCATTGTGCAGTGCAGGCCAAAGGTGTTGTACAGAAAACATAATGGATGTTATCAGACTTGTGTTTTGTGTGACATTTTGGTGAGTTCTCCCTGGACCAGGAAGAATTAAACATATGACCTGTAATAAAACCCTAATAAACTCTGCCTCAGCCACTCTGCTATGCCCCTGGAGTTGATAGTAGTCTCCTCACAGAACCCATGCTGACATGCTGAAGTAGAGAGCTAATTCTTTCTGCATTTATGAAAAAGAGGTTCAAATCTTTCCCCATGGCAAGGCTGCTTTGAGGAATAGGGCCAAAGAACAGTATTTCAGGTTACTCAAGGACAAGAGCACTGTGAAAGCTTGCCAGCTGATTAACTCTACTGTAGCGATGCTCACTGGACTCCTACAGAGTTAAAGCCAGCATGGTGTACAGTCCTGCCAATTTAGAAAGAGTTTCACTATCCAAAGGTCTTACTAATCCTCAGGGATCTAGACGGCTCTGTTGCTTTTGGCCAAGCAGTGGCAGCGTGACAGTTGTCTAACAAGTGCAAGGCTTGTGAATGGTAATGTTTACCCCTGAAAAATGGGAAATCTTCTGCTCTGCATCTCCTGGATGCTTTCTGACTCATAAATTTCTGCTGAGCAAGAACAGTTGCAGAAACAGAAGTATTTGGGGAAAAGACACACCATGGAGTGAATTTGTATGCAAATACAGCTCCTGGAACTGCTGGACCATGGAAATATCAGCAACAACAGGAAAAATAGCAGAGTTTATTAAGACTGTGTTCAGCTTACCCACATTAGCTCTCTGTGCAGCGTGTCTGATGGGTACACGCAGTACAGAAGTTGACTTTTTCTGAATGGGACCAGAAGACAAATCAGAAGCTGACTGCAGTGGCCTGGAGATCAGATCAGGACAGAGGTGTCATCAGACAGCTGAGCAATGAAGAAGTGTCAGCTTATTAAGCTGAAAGAAGAGGACTGTTGAAATTTTTAAGACTTGGTTTCCATATCACTAGAACAGGCACTCCCAGTTAGTTATAAAATTTATGACAGAAAGTGGTATGTCAGAAGATATTCATGTCTCTGGTGCTGGATGAGCAGTTAAGAGTTTGAGTGTGAGACTTAATTGCAGATTATTAGGTTCTGCATAATTCTACCAGAACTAGATCATTTTACATCTTGTCCCAGGGCAATATAGTTGCAATGAACAGCACCCAAAATTAGAAGCCTATCACATACTGTGGTGAAATATGCTGCAGCATTTCATAGGGATATAGTACAGGTCATAAGGTATCAAATCCATGGTTCATCTCATCTTCTATTATCTTCAATAGTAGCTGCAGAAAAGTAGCTACAAAAAAACTTTCTGAAAAAGATAAAAAAGCCTGCTTAATTCCAAAAGACTTGCCATCAATAGGCAACAGACACTGGCTTAAATATGGGGTTTTATGTCCCTACCCAAAACTTGGATCATTAAGTCAGTTGCGTTGTTAGTCATAAACTGTCCAGTCTCTCTTTGTATCATGCAGCTGTGTACTGCACAGACTAATTATTCATTGTCTAGAAATAATCAGCAATTGTCCTTTCCTGTTTGATTGAAGGCCTCCTTTATGCCAGGGGGGAATAGCAGTCCCCTTTCCTCCTGTCACACAGCATTTGTTTTTTCACACTTTATTATATCCCCTCTTGCTTGTTTAATTTCTCTGGGAAGTTACACTATTTGTTGCAATCTCTATTCATGGAGGAGGGCTTGATTTCATCTCCTAATCATTCTCATTCTTGTAGAAACCCCCGCCCCTGCTTCTTTCTGTCCTGCAATTATACTTCCCTCTCTCCTAGTTATTCTGCATACACAGATTATTTTTTACTTCAGATGCTCAGTTGTCAATGCACAGCGGTATCCACTCTATTCACTCAAAACATTTATCCAATATTACGGCCATCTGGCTTGCTGGCCAGGCCCTGTGTAAGAGGCAAAATGGCTATAAGATGCAGCAAAAATTCTCAAAGACAGAGGAACACCATCACCATGCAACTGCTTTAGCCATGTTCTTGCCATTAAGACTGAAGTAACTGACCTGAGGATGCTGAGCCATTTCTGATGCAATATTTCAAATGCAGCTCCCTACGTGGTGCTCAGTATTGGCTGTAGAAAGCCTGTGATAGAACAGGGGTCTTGCAAATAACCCAAAGAAATGTCTGTGGAACAACTAAGGCATCCAAGTCAACCAAGACTGATAGTCACTGGGAATCCCTACACTTGGAGATAGCCAATTCTTTTACCTACCTAAAACCAGCAAAATACATTGCAGCTTTATCCATATGGGTATGTTGATGGGCAGAAGTTTGGTCATTGTCACAAAACAGTCTGGCACAGGGAGAGGAGTAGGGGCATATTTTGTCATTTCCCAGTATTCTTTACTCTTTGCAATTCTAGCTAATAGTCATAGTAAGAAAAATTGTATGCAAAAATTTTTCTCATTGTAAATAGTGGCTGCATCGAGGCTTGTTTCCCGTAATCTCTTACAGAGGTTTGAATAACTGAATATGAAGAAAAAAAAAAAGTGTGACTATAGGAACTTATAAAAATTGATACTTTTCCCCCCACTTCTTTTCAGTATAAAAATACTTCTGAAAAATCTTTGGGTTTAATGCTTCTCTATAATTTTCTAATAGCAATAGAAAAAAGGTAAAAATGCTTTCGGTTTTCTGTTGTTCCCATAATATGTCAAAACAAATGCAAAGTATTTTATTCATGTACCAAAGATCATGAAAAAATAATTTTTTTTGAGAATGCTTTTCATTCTGTTCTAAAATATTAATTGTATATATTTTTTGTTTTAATCTTTCATGGTTAACAAAATTAATGAGAACCTTGGGCATGAAATTATTCATTACTCATACATTTTCACAAACTGTGGATTTTGATGGAACTTGTGCTGTAAATTATGTGCCAAATTCCAACAGGCTACAACTTCATTTTTTTTGTTCTTCTTGTTTGCAGCCCAATATCCAGAATTTAGCTGCTTCTTAGATGAATAATATTCTGGTAGGATGTGGAATGGACAATAAATTTAAAATCAAATAATTCAAATAGTTTTGATCCTGTTTGGCCATGCAAAAACTTTTCATGATGTATTTCAGGACTGTCTGCCTGTGTTCTGCTGTCTGTGATGTTACAAAACAGCTGATTTCTCCCAGAAAGTGACACACTCATTTGGTATTGTAACTGGAAATGTTTTAAGATTCACTAGTCATCTATCTTTCCATTTTTGAAATGTACCAAGTCCTTCATGTCTTAAAGCCAAAATTTAGTTCCAAAGGACTCAATCCAAGCAAAATTTAAATCTTATTAATGTTCCTATGACTAGACACTTCTGTAGACAGTTCTCTTTTCATAACAAATACTTCTGACCTTCAAAAAGCCAAGAAATACCACAACAAAATCTTTGTTTTATATAGATCCTTCAAAACTTCAAAACTTCCAAATAGTTTAAGTACTGTGTAGTAATATACCAAGGATCTTTGAATCTTTCTGATGTAAGATCAAAGGGTGGCTGAATTAAAATCACGCCTTATTTTATATCACTAAATCAATCAATTTTTCCTCAATCATTCTGCAGTTTTCCCACAGTATCATATATGAAAAGGAGCTTGGTGTACCATTTTGTAAAAGTATGAATGTAATTTCTTTCTAGATTCTCTTCTCAAAATTTAGCTTTGTGTGATGCTCTCAAAATGGTTTAACAGCACTAAGTATCCTAGTGTGAAGCACTTACTCTTGTGGTTTCATTTCTTCTAACCACAAGAATTTCTACTGCCTTGCACCCATGTTGCCTTCTCTCCTTTCTTTATCTAATTACGCTGTAATTAATATTTTCTATTCAATAGAAGTCTGTGCAGGGAGTCTTCATCATTTACAGAAGTAACATTGGCCCCAACGCGTTTAACAAAATTATTCCACCGAGTTCAGAAAGGTTGAAATTCAACCCATACAGGTAAGAAATTAAGGCAGAATAGTCTGACCACCTGCTTAGCAGAATTCAGTCTGGAGGTTCTTGATGGGTATATCCCTTAGAAAGACATCTAAACTTGATCTCAGAACTCCCAAGTGGCAGAGAAGGAACCACCTCACAGGTTATTTTATCTTCCTTGTTAATTATTATTAGCTTTATAGTGTAGCTATTTATTCCTCATCTGAATACTTCCAGCTTCAAAATCTGCATGTTGAATCTTGCTATTGGCATTTGGGGATTATTTTTCTTTTCATTTTGCTATATTAAGGATGTTTTACTACAGGAAGTTGTATCCCCAAGTAGGTATGCATCTTATACATTTATATCTGCTTCTGCATAACACTGGGAAATAGATTCTCTACAGTGTGATTCACATAACTTGCCAGATACTATGTACCACCTTCTATAAGAACCACCTTTCCATCTTTTCCTTAGGTGTTTGAGTCATAAGGGTCTCATTTGCCCATATGTTACCCTCGTGCTATTTATGATTACTATTGCCCATGAGCAAAAATATTATGCTGGGAAAAAAAAAATCAATAAATCCTATGAAATACTATGAATATGGAAGGACCACAGAGAGCTGCTAAAGCAATTTTACATTTTCTAAATTGCTTATTAAAAAGATGCTGTATGATTATGCTTTGACTGAGGCCTACACTCAAAGAAGAAGAGCACCAAACCTCTGTGCTGTATCCTCTACTGTAAATTATGAATCATAGAATTATTTAGGTTGGAAAAGACCTTCAAGACCTTTGAGTACAACTGTTAACCCAGTACTGCCAATCCACCATGAAACTATGTCCCTAAGCACTGCGTCTAAATGCATTTTATATACTTTATATAAGCACTGCGCTAAATGCATTTTATAAACACCTCCAGGAATGGTGATTCCACCACTGCCCTGGGCAGCCTGTTCCAATGCTCAATAACTTTTTTCAGTGAAGAATTTTTCCTAATATCCAATACAAACCTCCCCAGCACAACTTGAAGCCATTTCCTGTTGTCTTATGCCTTGTCAGTTGGTAGAAGAGACCAACCCCCACCTCACTACAATCTCCTTAGTAGTACTTAGTACAGCCTCCTGCCAGGCAGTTGTAGGGAGCGAGAAGGTCCCCCTGAGCCTCCCCTTCCCCAGGCTGAGCCCCCCCAGCTCCCCCCCCCGCCCCGCTCC
>JAVJGJ010000014.1:5515656-5527680 GCA_035590215.1 Microhierax caerulescens | reverse complement strand
CCCTGCAGAGCCCCCTGCCCCCCAGCAGGTCAACGCTCCCCCCAGCCTGGTGTCCTCTGCAAACTGGCTGAGGGTGTTCTTGGTTCCTTCATCCAGATCATTGATAAAGATGTTAAACAGGATGGATGCAATGCTGAGGCCTGGGGAACACCAGCTGTGACCGGCCACCATGTGGATTTAACTCCATTCCCCACCACTCCTTCAGCTCAGCCATCCTGCCAGTTTTTTTATGTAGCAAAGGGTGCATCCACCTGGGACATGAGCAGCTGGTTTCTCCAGGAGAAACCCATGGGAAATGGTGTCAAGGGATTTACTAAAGTCCAGGTAGACACCATCCACAGCCTTTCCCTCATCCACTAAACAGGTCACCTTATCATAGGAGGAGACCAAGTCAGTCAAGCAGGACCCACCTTTCATAACCCCACGCTGCCCGGGCCTACCCCCTGGTTGTCCTGCACGTGTCCTGTGATGGCTCTCAGGATGATCTGCTCAATCACATTCCGTGGCACCGAGGTCAGGCTGACAGGCCTGTAGCTCCCTGGATCCTCCTTCCAGCCCTTCTCCTACATAGGCATCACATTGGCTAACCTCCCCAGTTAGCCAGGGCTGCTGATAAATGATGGGAAGTGGCTCAGTGAGCACTTCCACCTGCTCCCTCAGTACCTTCAAGTGGATTCCATCCAGCCCCATAGAGTTGTGTGTCTCTGAAGTGGTGTAGCAGGTCACTGACCATTTCCCCATGAATTATGGGGGCTTCTTTCTGCTCCCCACCTCTGCCTTCCAGCCTAGGGGGCTGGGTACCCAGACAACAACTGGTCTTACTATTAAAGACTAAGACAAAGAAGGCATTAAGTACCTCAGCCTTTTCTCATCTTTTGCCACTATGTTTCCCCCTGCATCCAATAAATGATGAAGATTCTTCTTATTCATCCAAATTAAAAGGGAAGTCTGAATCTATCACCATTTTTTCATTACTTACTAGAAAGTTTGGTGCCACAACCTTATTGCATAGAGTTCAGAGCTGAGTAATTTCTGAGCTGAGAGGTAAAGCATCATTAAAGATCTGGAAATAGGTGTTTCACTTCTGCAGAGAGCATAACTGAAGTATAAGCAAAATCTGTGTGATTTAGTCCATAGCAGTAATAGATCAGTTGCAAGCTTCTTCGTCTGCCAGGACGTCAATAATCATGGTTTTTAATTTCCTTAAAGGAATGTTCCGTGGTTTGACCAGTCTTAAGAGTCAAACCTCACATAAACTCTAGAATAAGTCTTTTAAGGTGTACTGTGTTGTAAGAGCAAGACTGTTTTAAGTAACATGGAAAAGAATGTAGGTACTATCACTGTGATATGAACGAAGATGTTTGATTTGAGAAAAGTGTTCCCAATTTTCCTGACTGAGACTGGTATTGCTTTCAAAATTTATGCTGCCTCCTAATTCTCCCTCCTAACTTCTCACCTCTTCCAAATGTTGGGAAGTCTGAGATCGAAGTTATAATTAAGGAAAGAATGTCTGTTTCTGTAGTGTGTTATAAAGCATTGGTATTTTTGTCTTTATATGCTGTCTACATTCCAGCTTTTTATTGTATAAGCAAGGAGGTAATGACCAATAAAGTATGTAATCATATCCACATCATGACCGGACAAACCTAGGCAAATGTCATGAAGAGCTCAGTCACACTCATTTTGGAGCGTACAAATAGGCCAACCATCATACCTAACACTGCAGTCAGAACGATAAAAACTTTACCTCCCTACCTGTCTTCAGCATAATTTTGTTTCTTATGGCTCAGGTAATGCTCTTCCTTACAAGACTGAGCCACCTTTGTACTCCACTTTAGGAGACATGAATTAGGGAATAAATAAAATTTAATTGTTTTACTCATCCATCTTTTTCAGGAAGTCACCTGGCTGACATACAAAAGCAGATAGGGTTGAAACTTTCACAGAGGTTAGCTGTGAAGGTTACACTATTTCTGACTCACCACTCTAATATTTTAAGTTTTATTTTCTTAGTTAGAAGACCGATTGAAGAACTATTCAGTGAGACAAAACTTACAGGCAAACCTAATATATTTTACTAGGTCATACCTGAAAAAAAATAAAATGGGCTTTCAGACAGACAAGCCCCTCTAAGTTTGAAAAGCAGGTGGCAACTTCTGAAGCTGTATATAGAATTATTTAGCTGTATTCACAGCCACTGGTCTCACTTCCTCAGCCATGCTGCTGTCACAGGTACTTACGTGTTCAGTTTCCTTTTATCTGCTTTTAGTAGGACCCTTATAGGTTCTTTTTGGGGTTTTTTGTCCTCATTTGTTGTTACTGTATGGATTGCAGTAGACATTTCTTCACTTCAGATACCAAGTCATGTAGCAAGGATGTTCAGCTTTCAGAGAGAATTGTGATGTTATTTTAGTCAAATGGGATTGAATTTATATGACTTTACACACTTATTCTTCTCATCCTATTGTAGACATACAGGCTGGACAGATGATTCATATCCCAAAAGCGATTATTCCTCTCCATTAACTGCAAAGTGATCTCAAATTGGATGCCTAAAATATAAACATCTAGGATGGAATTAAGCTTCAGATACTAAATGCAGATGTCTGCATGTAAGTTAGGTGTTAACTCAAAAATGCAAAACAACCAAAACTGAATTGCCTTAGGGTGTCCAGGAAATCTGCACGGAGCTGTCAGAAATGACAGAGACCAAGGGAGATTTAAACTTTGCAGCAGCAGCTGCATGCTGGATGGAAGCCCCTAGGGCTACCTAATTGGCACTAGACACATGCATTTGGGCAACTGCTATGAGCACATAGTCAGTGGCACCCAGAGGATAACTCAGCTCAATCTACAGAAATATCTGTAATGAAAATCACATCACACCATATATGTCTAGTACTTCTGAGATTCATCATGATTAGGTACCATTCAAAGAGATAACGTCATTCTTGTGCCAGGTCTTTGTGGATGTCTGACATCCTAGGGTATTATAAAACCTCTTATGTGTGTGTAACTAAGTCCCATGCTGGATTATCATTAAATTTAGATGTTTTAATCTTAAACTGAATCCCACCTCTAAAAATAGGTGAATTAGTATTGCTTTCTAATCTTTTCCTCCGTCATTCCACTCTTCTGTAAATGGATGTAATGATACCAAGCACAGTGATATCAGGGTGGTGTCTTAAATATGTTATAATGTTGTTATAACTCCATAAATTAATTTCATGTAATCTGTGCATGAAAGCAGTTCCTGCTAGCTGAGGAACCAGTCCAGTAGTTGTAAAGTGCTTTGAAACCCTTCATTAATGAGCACTATAAACCTGCAAAGTAATATCTTCTAACAGATTTTTCTTAATTAGCCACTAAAACTGTAGAGTTAGATCTTCCCCCAAACAAAATTTCATGCAAAGTTTAACATTTTAACTGACTTTTCCATTTAAACATAAAATATACTCTGTTCTTTCAGACAAGGAAAAGTCCCTAGTCCCTTGAATTTGCTTCATCTATGCATTCCAGGGGTAATCAGTATGACAATTACCATGTGATGAAGTCTGAAGATATTCCTGAGACAATACATCATACAGCACATTCAACTTAGTCTTAACGGACATGATGACACTTACCTAGATGCAGGGAGTGATACATTATGGGTAAGCCACATGAGATATTTAAAACCTTCAGCAGGTTTATATTGCATATGCAGGGGAAATAAAAATAAAAAAATCCATAGCACTAAAAAGAAAGTCACATTTAAATTTGCCATTTAGCTGTCAAAATACGTCCTGCTGATTGTGCTACCAGTCAACAGAATGCTCATTTCATACATACCATGCATGAAAAGCAAAATACTTTGAAATATATCACAGACCTACAGCACAGGCCCACTTGCCCTGGAAGCAGATGAGTGCTGTTTAACCATAGCTAAGTTAATGAGTTCTGTCATTGCGCAAATCAATGAAGCCTCTACAATGGCTCATTTTATTTATTTTTCCTTTTGAACATGAGCAAGTATAATCATATTCTTTAATTAAACCAATTTTAATTATATTTTGCATGCTTTAATATAGTATTTTTGTACTATGTTGTACAACCCTAGACACACAAATAATACTTAATAATATAGCAAACATCATGTTCATTTCTCTGCTCCTTTTAGCAGACTTCCAGTGAAAGCTATTTTATGTACCAACACTACTGAAGACCTTCTAACTGTAAGGTCCTTCCAGTTAGCAGTGAACTTTTATTTCAATAGGAAAATAAGTGATGGCAATAATAACTCAAAGACAAATTATACTTGCCAAAAGGGACCTTATTTCTGAGATAGGGCATTATATATATAATACTACCTATATAATGAATCCCAGGCACTTAGCCTAAAATTATATGGAAACCCAAATAGCTGAAACAGCACAGCAACATCTTAATTCTAAAGTACTTTTCTAAAAGTATATCAGAAAATACAAAACACTATCTTGCTACAATATTTTAAAGCAAATGTAAGCATCCTTGTTGAATGTTGTGCAGCATCATATATAATATTATCCTTCTTTACTTTCACTTACAACTGTTATATTATGTTTCTTAAGCAAGCTGTGCTTTCCTTGATCAATGTAACTGGTTTTCTGACTGTAGCCTTTCAAAAGTTTGTCCTGCCCTGCTGATGTTAACTCTTAAAGCAATATTAACGTAGTTAAGAACATTTTCTAGTCTCTCATTTATTATCAACATATGAGTGTCTGTACATTATTTTTCTCTCCAGTTTCATTGAGTTTTGTATTGTTTAAGTACATCTGTTGGGATGTCAGAGGGAAAGTGAGTAAAGTAACCTGTACATAATGAATATGTATTTTCTTATTTTGCAAAGGAAAGAAAAAAACCCCACAATGTTAAATGGTTAAAACTGACTGAATTAATTCAGACAACTAGTTCTCACATGTCTTACTGACCTCCATGGTGATGCACTCCTTAGCTGCGAACAGCAGTGGTCTTCAAATTTTGTTCCAAAGCCATTTACCATTATTGACTTTGTTTCTCTTGTTATGGACAATATTTTCACCGTAAACTGCATAAATTTATTGTGATGTTGCAAGTGAGCTTGCCATGTAAAATTAAAAAAAACAAACAAACAAACAAAAAAATCCCCAACAAAATACAAGGATTCCCCCCAGAAAAAAATCCAATCACCACACTAGGAAATTTTGTGTGCTGTTTTCCACTTATCATTTATATATCACGTATCTGTGTTACTAGATTAACCAGGTTTAATAATCATATGTATATGTCATTTTTCACTTTTCATGGAGAGATGTTAGTCATCCTGTTGTTCATGGGCTGCTGCTGCCTGCTAAACTCCCTCTCCAAATGCAGAACCTATAAAGGGCACGAGGGATTTCTACACATTAAAACTTTGTAAAAATATGCCTTAGCAAGGCAACAAGACACAGACCAGATGACAGAATCATCAGAGGAAATGTTAGGACTTCTACATATATTAGTTACTCAAGTTCACCACTTTCAAGCATACTGGATATTTTGGGTGGGTTTTTTTCTTTGTTTTCTTTCCCCCGCCCTGAAATCTTAGTTGATTTTCAAACAGCTTAAGATACACTGCATGTATATATGTTACCCAAAGAGTGTTAGTGTAAGCTGGAAATCACACTGAAATAAAGGACTTCATAATCAATCTTGCATTGTATTAACTTGGTTAGAATTTTGACTTTGGCTCAAGTATTTCAGTAACATCAGTTAATTGTATCAACCATTTTTGATGACACACTCATGCCAAGTGCTATTTTCTGTTATAATATTATATCTGGAAAAAAAAACCCAAACCACACCATAAGACATAAAAATAAGCCACTCATTTGAAAACAAGCAATAAAATGTGACTGAATTTTAGAGAATGAATTACAAATTCATCCTGAACATGATTTGAGTTTTTCACTTACAGGTATCATGATTCCACTGGCTGACAGTGTACCTCCTCTGGCCTGACCTGTCCCTGCACCCCAAATTACTGGAGTCTGTAGAAGGATTATGGAGAAGGATTGTTATGTTTACCCTATTGTTCCAATTCTCCCCCCCATCTTCACTTTCCATTATAGTTTGAAACAATAGTTTCTAGGATACTAGACTAAGCAAACTTGTGATCTTACCTGGGAAAGCCATTTCTGGAAAATAATAAAAAAAAACCCACTTCATTTCCCTGAAGTGAGATTAATCTTCAAATTATTTAAAGGATATTATTAACTGATAGCAATGTGGCACTATCTGTCCTATGGTTCTCTGCATCTCACATTAACTATATTCAACTTCTTCTGGTGCCAGCACTGTGGATCATTCCTTTATTCACTTCTGGAAAAGAATATTGGTACCTAGAGTTACATCCTTAATCTATGCAAATTGTCGTGGCTGAGTTGGAAATTAGTGCAACTATACTAATTTATACCTGCTGAGGATTTGGTCTCTGGAGAGTGATGGGCTGGGAAAAAAAAAAAAAAAAAAAAAAAAAGTAGAAAGCTTGACAGAATTTTACACAGATAATTTAAATTCTCATTTAGGCCTCATTGGCCAAGTTCTCTTTCAGTGCTACTTCCCTGAAATTAATAGAGTTGAGCCAGCAGGGAATTTGACCTGCTATTTTTGGACCAGAAGTTCTTATTTTCCAACAGAACAAAACATACTCCTCACAAGTTGAAGCAACACTGGAAGGCTTTTGAGTTTATGGCTAATTCCAGGCTGGACAAAATAAGCTGGTGATCAAGCCACGACTGGTTATTGTTGAAACTTAATTATAGTGCAGACCAGTTGCTCAGCTTTCCTTTATCATGCTGTAAGCAACATGTTTCAGATAGGGAAACCTTCCAAGTTGGCTCCTTCACCAACCAGAAGACTTTGCCAGTGGTTAGTTCTCATTCTGAGAATAAAATAAAGGATGTCAGAAGCCAGCTGCCTCTAGCATTGCTCTACACATTACTGCTCTGTCAATTACTGTTCTCTTGTGATATTTGTCAGTGTTTCCGTAGAGACTCAAGCATTTAATTCGTTCACTGAACAGAAACTCTATACAGATAGTGTTGACTGCATGAAACAAGCTTGCAAAAGCAAAGTCAGACTCCCAACACTGGCCAGCAAAGGGTAGAACATACTAGGTGCCAGTGAGACATGTTATGTAAATGATCTGAGGTTTCTTGGAAGCTCAAGGTGAACTGCAAGAAAGAGCATATGTGAATCAAGTGACATTTACATGGAGGTTCAAGACTTTTGAATCAAGAGAGAAGGCATTTGTTCTAAACGATTTGACTGCAAGTTATTTGACATTCTGGATTCAGTTGCATTTTGTTACTCATAACTTATGTGGATGTTATAGGTATTTCCTCATGGTTTCTTAATACAGTTGTCACCTTCTGCTGAACCCTAATATCCAGTTAAACTCTAGTGAATCTGCATGCTAGATCCACTCCTTTCCCCCAGATGGATAATTGTGAAGATAGAGGAATTTGAGTGTTTTCTTTAGTCAGTCCATGAGAGTCTGGACTGTTATGCCTGCATCCATGATGTGCTGATTTTTTTCATCCTTTCAATGAACAAAAAATATTAGGTGATTACCAATGTGTTCAAGGAAAATGTCTCCATCTTTCACAGAAGCTATAGCAAAATAATTTTCCTATTAAAATTATTTAAGGGTGGGGGAAAGGAGTGTCTCTTTCTTTCTCTGTTCCTCAATTTCTGCTAGGGAAAAGTGCAATTGAAGTAGACACCAAGTTTTTGCTCTCCATGTCATTTCCCAATACATCCAGGTTTCATGAGCTTTTCACACTGCTCACACCAACTTCAGTATCATCTCTCAAATGTGAGAGCTACCAGATCTTTGAAAACCTCCTGAAGAGCCCCTGAAAGGTTCAGGGCATTGCACTGGGTTTATGTCTGCCCACACTGTGTCTTTTCTAGCAGTACAGAGGAAAAATAAGATATAATTAAATTGTACAACAGGATATTGGAGAAGCCAGGAACATAAATAGATTCTAGATGAATTAGAAAATTCATGGAAAGTAGGTCCAGCAGTCAGTGACTATTAAATATGATGACCAAGTGCAAACCCTGTTGCAGAAACTCAGACTGCTGCAGGCCTGTGGAATACACCAAGAAAATTCACGGATCTGTTTATGTTTTTCTTACCTTTTTATAGGTACATTACTACTAGCTGTTGTGGGTTGCCTGATTCATAGCATTATTTTTTAGTAAAAGCCTCAGAACTTTGTAATCTTAGGCAAACACTAAAAGGAGATATTTTAAAAGCCAAAAGTTTCCCTTATTTCAAGAGATAAAAAAAAGAAAGATAACCATACTGAATATTGTTTAAAAAAATTACTGAAAAAAGAAAAAAATGGTAAAGGTGGGCTGCGATTCTTACCACTTGTCTTTTAGTCAGTGATTCACGATGAAATCTTAATGCAAATTTGAATTGCAGATCCACAAGCATGTCTTCCTTTTATCAAGATTTCCAAATGATCCCCAAACCTTTGATATTGAAGTATATCAACTAATTACTTTCTGCCAAGATTTTTTTTCATAATGGTTGCTAATGGTTCAAAGTTGTTTTGTTTCATAGTGAAGAGGGTATTACTACACATCTTATCAGTGTTGTTTGGGGTTTTTTTATGTGCAACTCTTTATTAATTTGAATATTATTTACAAAGAGAATAAAATGTTAATTGATAGTTCTTAGTTTAACCTACAAACCTACAGAGAGAGGAAACAGAAAAACAGGGATGCTTATGTAATCTGGAATCATGCTTGACACAAAGGAGAGGTTCTATTTAAAGAGGCTTGATAAATGCTATAAATAAATGGAAATATTGTAAAATCTTATTTTATCCCTTAAGAGCAGCTCTGTTATCAAAACACTGAAAAAAAAATAAAAAATCTTAATTTCAAGCAAAAAGAGTGAGGACAGTTTGGATGAAAGAAATGATAGATTGTATATAAGCTAAGCACAGTGAACAAACCAAAATCAAATCTAATTTCTCTTGCAAAAAGTGGTAAATTAATTGTAGCTGGTTTTGGTAAGGGATAACTTCATGTATATATTACTAAGAGAGCTCTATCTGAATAGACACATTATATCAAAACATTTTTTCATAGTATTTCAGCTCTTGTCAATAGCATAAGAAGAGAAGAAAGGGTTAGAAGTATCAAATGAGAGGTAAAAAAATCTTTTAACTTCTCAGAACTATGTAAGTAACACCTAACATTTAGCCTTTATAAACAAAAATGATTATGAAAAATTACTTGCCAAGGCAAAATATATACTTGTCTAGTTTTTGCTGAGAAGATTGACACAATAATAATAGATAATATTTGGTTTAGTCTCTTAATAATCATATTTAACTAGACTAGTTTATTTTCCTATCACAGGAGTAAGTAGGATGTTGTAAAGTGGTGTTTTTAAAGGGGAGTTGCATTTGGATTATTATTGAGTTGCTTTTGTAGACTAAGCAAATAAAATATTGTGACATACTCTTTGAAAGGGAAGGTTGTAAAATTTCTGACCCCTCATGTGTACATCCATTTTCTTTGTTCAGTGTGTATTTAATGAGCAAGCAGTGTGCTCTAGCTTGAATAGTGGACAATGAATATGTTGCCTCTTAGCTCTGTTCACAAACCTACCTTTTATTCCTTGTAGTGCCTCTCTTTCTAAGGAGACTAGCAATTATCTTCGACCCGGAAAGTCTGACCTACCTGGTGCCACAGAGTGAATCCTGTCTTAAGCCACTACTCAAGAGACCAGTAAAAATTGGTCACCTACCACATATGACCTTTAACTAAATCCATAGAAGACTGCAGAGGAAAGCTTGAGAGCTACATTAAAGTAATTGTTTAAGACAGGATTATCTTCCAGAGGGAGGACAGGATATGAGCACGTTGTCCTGATAGGGTTTATCTTTCTTCGTGTAAAATACTAGTACTGTCAACAAAGTATTTTTTTTATAGCTGTTCTTTATTGACAATGCTAAGATCCTTTCCCCAGTTCGTAGCCAGTCAGCTTGCAGGGAACCACAAGTTAACTAACAAAGCCCATTACTGTGCTGACATTATTGATGATGCTATCAATGCTTCAGGTAGACTAAAAAGGGAACTGCAACTTGTTTCTGGGGCCAGTCTCACTGCAGTCTCATCTCCTCTGGCAAGCAGCAGATGGGTTGTTAAAATCTCAAAAGGCTTCATTTACACCATGGTAAAAAGAAATAACCCCTCCATACCTATGAATTATATACCTTTGTCTTATTTTTGTCAGGACCATGCTAAGAACATGGTCCAAAACTGGAGAAGTCTCTGAGAATCTCTCTAATGACTACAATTAATGAGAGAATGACATAGATTTGAGGAAATCACTTTATCATTATGTGACTCTCTTATGTCCTTGAATGCAGAGACTGAATTACAAACACAAATTATTTCTGGGCAAAAGGCCTTTGAGTGATACATGAGGATTTTGTGGAAACAAACCTGAACTTTTATGTGAACATGTGGAATTTACAGTCAGTTGGACTTCTGGAATTCATCCCTGTTCTATTTTTTAGGTAATAAAAGAATCTGTTGCACAAGATTTTGCCCTGTAAGAGGACAGATTTTTCATTGGAAGGTGTTAAACGTTTTGTGAGATGAAGGATACTAACAGGAAAAAAAAAATCAGGACAGCAGGAGAATAAAAATAAAGGCTAGAAGAAACAGAAGAAAATGGAGAATGAGGAGGAAATTATGGCAGAGCTGCTCATGCAAGTTCACAGTTGTGAGTTTAGAGATGTGTAGAGTTGATTCAATATATTGGTTCATTATTCTTTTCTTTAAGGAAAGAAACAAAAGCTGGGAAATTCCAAGAGAAAAGAAAACCCAACAATTTTTGCTGAAACTGAAGTGTAGGTGCTAAGTGCAACCACGCACTAATTTGCTGCCTCATATTTTAATCCCAAACACTTAATGTCAGGGGAATTAATGGCTAAAGATATCATAACACTTATGCTGAATACATTATAGATGTAAGAGGATTATTCTGATCAAACAGATGGAAATGCATATTTCATCACACTACTACAGCCTTAATTCTGGCCCAAAATAAACAATGTTTTTCCATCAGTGATTTCAGAATGTAAATAGAGCATAGCGCACAACCCTGCTGGAAAAGAAACAGTTATGGCTGAGATTTTCAAAAGCGGCCAATGGATCTGAACAACTGTTTGACTCCCTGGGCTTTGTAAAATCCTACCTAAAACTCTAATCTTTGTACACAGCTAACACATCTAAAAGAAGTAGCTCTGAAATTTATCAATTTATAACATTGTTTTTCTCTTAAAATCTCTAGGCTCTCTCAGTTGTATTCAGTACTATTTTTTTTCTTCTGCTGAGGTAGACTGAACATTTGAATGTATAAGGTGTACAGAGGGTTCTTCAAACTAGAACTGAGGTGCTGATTTTGGTTACTCAAAATAACCCTGTTTATATTTTATTAATCATTCCTGATCCTGTGCTGAATTTATCTTTTGGTAACTAGCTTAATCTGTAATAAAATGTTTGAAGATGAAAATGTAAAGGAAAAGATATTTTAAGGAAAAGTCACCAAACACAGCTTCAAGCAACAATTTATATGTGATCATACAAAAACACGTTGAGATATGGAGAGTCATTTTACAATGCATAAAATAACCTTTGTCCCACCCTTTATTAAATGAATATACTATCACTAAGTTCATGAGAGAATCATTAGAAACCTCTTCAGACTTTTTGGCCCAGTGCCACTACCCCCTGCACATTCCTGTCTGGTGGGCCAATCCATCACCCACACCAGTCACTGGGAAGGATTTTAAAATCTGGGGATGCTGAGGCATCTTGGAAATTCAGGACAGGAAACCCATCTGACAAGATTGAAAAGATATTCCTTGAGTCTGATACCTCCCACTCCCACTCCCCGCCCCCCCACCCCCACCCCCCACCCCCAATTAAGTTCCTTTTTAAAAAAAGTCT
>JAVJGJ010000014.1:5489962-5500235 GCA_035590215.1 Microhierax caerulescens | reverse complement strand
TTTATTTTACTTTATTTTACTTTATTTTACTTTATTTTACTTTATTTTACTTTATTTTACTTTATTTTACTTTAATGTTTGATAAACTCTTCTATAATCCAAGTGCATCTGGTCTGCAGCTATTTTTGAATATTAATATCATAAATGGAACTGCAAATGAACCTCACTGTGTAACTTTGAAAATGTGTTCATAGTTGTGGTTTTAGATGATCTAATCCAACCGTAATGTATTTAGCTAATTAACTGTGAATGAAACCTGTTGGATAATCTGCCACCATTTCTAAACCTTAATCTTATCTGAATCTCTTAGTTTTCTTTTAAAAAAATAAAAATAGAAAAAATGCCCTTTATAACCGTAAATGGCAAACAAGCATTTTCTGTTTCCTTCCCTTCAATTTTCATTTGCATTTTCAGATAAATCCTTCTTTTCTGAGTAGCATGGTAATTGGAAAAAAGTTAAACAGTACTTAATACTTTCTCCAAATCTATTTAATTTCTCTCTCTTTTCTGTCACTTTTCTCTTCTCTCTCTTTTCAGTTACTATTGGTAATATCAACATCCTATCTATCTTTGTAACCCGTCAGCAGGCACCTGCTGCTGCTCAGATCCCACATTCCCAGTGGTTCAATGTGATTTTTTTCTCCTTCTGCTCATGGTTTGACATACCAGCTGATACAAGCCTAAATATCTGTTTGCCAGTGTTAATCCACTGTCCTTGTGTCAATGCCTCCAAAACTGCCTGCCAGTCGTTTCTTCTCATTTGAGTATGTACTATGGCGTTCACAGTGAGTCAGAGAAAGGACACTGGGTTTTTTAATACCAGTAGAAGAACCAACCAGCTTATTTCCAAGTCATGTTTGCAATGATTGGATTTCAAAATGCTTTGCAAGCATTGGAAGGTTGAGATAAGTTATACAAACAAAATAGGTATACCACTACTGATTTTAACCTTGTTAGTGCTGGGTGGAATCCATGTCCTCTACACATGGGCATAACATTCACCTGGAGTTGTCAAACTTATCGGGCCAAAAGCACCATTTTTTCATAATTTTAAGCTTTCAAATTTAGTAATGAACTAATGGTGTGGGAAGACATGTTGGTTTTGTCTATTGCTTGCCTTTGGTTACTAAAAAATAATAATAACATTCTAAAGATGGGTTGGTTTGGTTTTGTTTTGCTTTGCCAGTTAATAGATATATGTGTATTAAGGTATTATAGTGGAGGTACTAGATGTCGTAACACCTATGTAATCCTATATAATATGAGAAAGCTCTTGGTTGTTTCTCGTAGTAAATGCAGTCATCATGTGCACAGCAAGGAGAACCTGACCAGCCACGTGTTCATTATGTGTCTTGAAGTGTGGGCACCACATTTTCCTGTTGCCGTGTGTTTTGCACTTGAATTTTGAGGTTTTGTGTGCCAGGAACACATTATACATTTGTGTGCCAGGAACAAAAATATACATTTTTATAAGAAGCAGTCCTGCCCCATGTAGGTATTATGATTAGTAGGTATTTCCACCATACTAAGTAATAGATACTTTGTATTAATATCCTTATTTTATGTTCCTTAAAGACAGAAAAATGTGTGTTGCAGAAAGTTATCATAAAATGTATAACTACAAGACATACAGCCAGGTTTGCTCAGTGACAATTCAGTAACCACAAGCTGTCTGTTCCTATTATTCATATTTCATATACTTGAAGTTCTCCATTTACAAAATTTTCTGTGTACAGAAACTCTCTCCAGATACAACAAAACTGTTTCTGTAACTTACACGTGTCACAGAGAGAAGCAATGCAATCTAGAACAAAAAGAGATGTGGATAGTTGTGTGCATCCACCCAGAAATAACAATAAATGTCACAGAGTCTCTGTGATTTCCTGGGCTGGAAAAATTACACCACTTCATGCCTTTTTGTGTCCAAGGGTCACTCCTTGTCAACAGAAGACTCCCCATAGCCACATAGCCCTGAGAAGTCACAGGTGTATTTCCATAAAAGCTGATGAATCAGCAGGACCCTCCAGTCTGGATCCTCCATGACTCCAGTGAGAGAATTTGTAGAAATGTTAAGATCACCTTAATTTCAGAGGAGCAGGCTGGGAGAAGATTTCTGACGTGTAATCAGACACTAAGGTAAATCCACTTCACAACATTATTGGATTAGCCTTTCTTGAAGTTTAATTAAATTGGTTTTCCCTCTATTAACTGTTGTAACTAGGAAATGGTAGATGAGAATGAAACTTCATCTCATTACTGTTTAATAAGTTAAATCTCTTCTTGTGTCTCTAATGCTAAGAAATACACATTCTTTTATGTTAATCATGCACATGGATTTTATGTTAGCAACTTCAGGATGTGTGCAATTGTCTGTATCCCATTCACAGAGATTACCCACTTTTCAAGTGGTAAATCCACCATTACTGCATTAGACAGTAAAAGAGACAGGGAAGAAGATTGCTGTCTAATGCAGGCAATCCCAAAGTAGGCATCCCATGTTAAGCTAAGTGAGAAAAATAATAAAAACCCAACAACCCTAAAACATGCCAAGTGCAACAAACCTTGTAACCTACTTAACCATCTTAACCTACTTAACAAGTATCTAGGAAAAGGCTACAAGACTTGACCTCTTTCTCCCTTTTTAGAAAAATACTTTTACAATTTCCTCAGTTTTAGAGGTTGTCTAACAACAAGGTCCTGGGTTCAACAGGACTATTTAAACAGAAATAGATCGTAATAAAGAGGAATCCTTGTTTAACTGTTACTGCACTGCCACTGCAGAAGTACCTTTGAAAAATACACTTCTAAGTTGCAATATAAGCTTGCTCAGAGGAACAGAGGGAGATGTAATTGTCTAGGCAAAACAGGAGTGGTGTGTGCTAAAAATAGAAACCACCAGATTTATATCTTCCTGATTGTGAACTTCAGGGAACTGAAGGCAGCAACCCAGAAGATGTGTGTGAATGCATGTCTCCCTGAGACACTACCAGTCCTCTGTAGAACAGGAACTTGGTAGAGCCCATGGAGTCATGTTCCTGCTGTGCCCAGGTGTGGAGGAGAGCAAGGACGTGATAATAATTATACTTCCCTACTTCATGGACAAGCCGAGAGTTATGGCAGCAATTTGGAAGTGAATCATTTGGAACGGTAGGAAAAAAATCATACTTTATTGTCCCGGATTTCAATTACAAAAAGGGAAAAAGGTTTTCCTGGATGTCTCAAGTTAACTGAGGGACAAAGACTTCAAAGAGGCAATTTTGTACATCTCACACTGAAGGTCTTTCAAGGGGAACAGAGGCTGGGCTGTGCATAGAACCTGAGTGCTATGAAATCTGCATTCACGCTCCATGAAGAGCTCTTTAGCCTAAGCTCTGTTTCATCGTATTTATCTTCTGAGTGTCACATCCTCTAGGCTCTTCCATGCAAGTATGGAGCACTCTCTGTGCCCACATTAGAAATCTAAACATGTGCAAGGCTTTCTCGGACTCTCAGCATCCCCTGTTCATGCTTGCAAAATAAGTGAAATAAATAAATAATAATTAAATAAAATTAAATAAAATATAAAATAAATTAAAAAAAGGTGGCTGGATTCAAACCGTAGACCGGGGATTGCCTCTGGTTAATACTACCTCCTTGATGCACACTTTAAGATCATTTTGAAGAGTGATACCTGGACCTGTCCAGAAACATGCTAAGGACCACTATGCCAATTTCACAGCATAAGCAATTGAATTCCAGTGCCTGGGAATATTTATTGGTGCTTTAAAATGTATTAGCATCTGTCACTCATAGTCTGAGCTCTCTGGAAAACAAGTCTTGTCTTGTTACTTCTCTATACTGAGATTGTTGATTAATGATCACCACATAAAAGTTTCCAGACAGAGATTTTTATGTTTTCAAGATTATGAAAAAGTATAGCTTTCGATTTACATCTCATTATTAATATATTTATTCAATTCTATATATAATCAATTTAATCTCATATTAAATTACATGTAATAGTAATGCTATGTAGAAAAAATAATAACATAATTTACTAAGTAGGTTGAACTTGCCTTTGAATGGTGTTTGATGCTGGTAACATCATACTTTGAAACCAGTAAGGTCATGCAAATCCAGACAAGTTCATTTGGATCCTAATGTATTTAGTTGTAACGGAGTTCTTGTGCTGAGAATGCAAACCAAGGCAGAGATTGCAGAGATTCTCTTACCTTTGTGTATGAAATATAACATTGATGACAAAGTTCTATTAGAGTTTTCTTATTTAATGGTACGGTGTACAACTTCTAATAGTTAAACTGTGCTATTTTGCTTTTGTTCCTTTTCTCTCTGATGTTCGTGTACCTTTTTTTTTTTTTCTTTACTTAATTTAAGGTGTCTGCTACCCTGTCAAAGAATAGAAGCTTTCTCTCACACATTCCAAAATGGCTCATTGACAAAAGATATGTGGTGTTAGATAAATAGTCCCAGTTCTTTTGTTTTCCAGTCTGTGAAAGGCAGAAGGTAGCTTTGTTTTATTTTACAGAAGTGTAAGGAAGAATGATTAACTATGGATTGGTCTGGAGATACTCATTATATGAAGGTTACACAAGGAGCTGTTAGAAATACTTGATGTTCACACTTTCTGTAAGATAAGTTGTCACTATTTTTAAAAACTCAGAGGAAAAAGAGTTTGGAAATTAAAAAAAATAATAATGCTTCTAGTATACTATGTATAGTCTTCATTTCATTACTATTAAATGAACTTTTTTTTTTCCTTTAATGTGGCCTTCCAAATCACACTTTCTCAAAAATCCTGCAAAATATTTTTCAAGTATCTGACAGAATTTTCTAATTACTTAATTACACTTCATACTGCCTGTAATGAAAGAGCAAAGCCACCAGGCTTTGCAAAAAGGGAATCTCCTTTTACTGAATTTCCTTCACTGCATTTCAACATTATTAAAAGGAGAAAAACAAACAAATAAACCACAAGTCCACAAGTGGAGCAAATTCCCTTTGGCCAGCTATCTTTTGAGGTATAAATCAGTGTTCTCACCAAGATTATAATTTACAGATGTAGTTCAGTGATAACCACTGGACAGTCCCCGCTGCAGGAGCACTTTCTCCATTAGAACAAACCAACATCACAGCTCATTCCTGTGGTCTGCTGCATGGTGTGTATATGTACTGGGAATTTCTAATGGGCTCAACTCTGCAGCCAACAAACCTGGGGCATGCTGACAGTCACTGCTCTTCAAGCCAATGAACCAAAGACTTAAACACACCAGCTGTGCTTCACAAGCCAGTGCAGAACATCTATCAGCTAAAGGACATTTATGCTTTCTTTATGGAACATTTAAACATTAAATGTTTTCAGGGCATGTTTTTTCTTAAAGATTTCCTTAGTTCTCATTTATAAATCTTCTGAATAAATCTGCAGGAGTGTGTTTCCCTTTACAAACTTTTTATTTGGAAGATCATATTTAGTTAAAATAATTTCTCAAACAGTTGACTCATACAAATTACAAAGTGTATTTAAAAATCCACAGACTCATCTGCCATTCCTTGGCTCCTCCACTAAGATAGACAAATTCAATGACAGATCTGCAAATCATGTTAAACATCCCTAAACTGAGAGATTTCAGGTACCACACCTTATTTTACTCTTGAGGTATATCTGATTTAGGCTATAAATGTACTATGAAATCCTGACATAATAAGTTTATAAATCCTGCTGTCATATTTAAATCCGTTACGATTTATAAATCCATTTCAAGTTTGACATCTCTGATTTTCCCCCAAAGCAAAAATTTAGTAGAGCTCCAAGTTCATACTGAGTCCAACCAGGTGGCACAGTTTACATTGCTACATCAGCCATGGGAAATTCTCCCAGTGAACCTCAAGACAATCCAAGCATCTCACCAGTGCCTGCCCACATGGTTTGAAATTGAGACAGTCCATGTTTACATGAACTGTTTAAGAGCAGTACAGAAGGTGGCAAAGATGTACTAGTTTTAAATTAATTCAAAGAATATTTCCATTTCAAAACATATTTCCATTTCTGTTGAATTCCATTCCATGAACCTGCAAGACGAATAAGGAGCTAAAGTCAGGATTTTCTTTGGAGAACCAGTCTAAAATCAGATCCAAAGTTGGTCATAAAAACATTTGAATTCCATCTTTCAGTGTCCCTTATTTACAGAAGAATCATCAAGTGACATTATTTGACTCTAAAGCTAAGGACTAATAAAGCTAAAACTAATATGAGCTGTTTAAGGCACTACAAAAACTATTTGCAGTGCAGATCTGAAGGTCTGGTTGGTCTTACAAAACTGAGTAACTATGTGAGACATTTCAAAGTCCCCTTTCATCTACCAGCAAAATTAGGTGTGTATATGTTTCTGTGTGGTTTTATACATTACTATAGCTATAGTTATGCATCTCTCAGTTTCAGAATATTCTGTTTTCCTATAAAATAAAATTCCCTGATCACTTGTGCTTTTCTGAGCTTATTTGTGAGACAGACATTGCAGGTCCTCTATGCCTCCTTGTAAATTCAGGTAAAGCTAAAGGGGACTGGGTCAATCCCAAGTACTGAATAGCTTCCAGTTGTCAGCAGTGAATAGTCAAAAAGAACTAAACTAACCACAGTTTTCCAGGCTGGATGAGCTTATGGAGTATGTGAACAATAAAGTACCATGAAATCATAATGAATATAGAAAAGTTGATGTGAAATAACTAAATCTAGGTGATCCTACTAAAGTAGCCAAGTTAAACCAAACTAGATGTGCTATTATGAAAAAAAAAACAGTGTAGCTGTGCAACTCAGTGCCACAGAAACTTGTGCCAGTAGCTTATGTGTGTTGGAAAAGCAATTGGATTAATAAGAAATCTCTCTAGACCTAATAAATAAAAGATAGCACTAGCTCAAATCTTCTCCAAACTATAGATTATTTGAAATCATTAGTGAAATCTAGTGTGAAAATGTTGTCATAGTTGTGTCTTGTTCTTAGGCTCTTTTGCAGTTACCTGCCATATGACACAGTAAAACAGAATAGATAAATACACAAACTTCTGATACTGTTTGGAAAGGACATTCCTGTGCTCTTACATTTTACTCACTTGTCTCACACCATTTCTGTAGTGACTTGGGACTTGGCATGATTGTACATCAAGGTAAACAACACTTACACAAATCTGTACTTCTCTTTATTTTTATGTATTTATTATCCTAGGGGCTTGCTAATATTTTATTTGATGTCGGGGGCGGGGGGGGATTATTTTGTTCAGTATTCAGTGCTTAAGACACTGCAAACAAGCTTGCATAAGGTAGCAATAAATATTTCACAGGATACTTTAAGTATTTCAGAAGTTTTGAGGATTTTGAAATTTCGTTCCCTCTAATGTCAAAGATCTGAATACTCAGGCTAAATGGGCAATACCAACATAATGTCCTTCCTAAAGAGATGGGAGAAAATGAAACACCATTAGCTCTGCCAAGCGCCATCAGGGCTGGAAGTTTTGCATTCAGAAATTCAAGTCTTGCATATTCAAGAAGTATAGAAGCTTTTAATTGGCTATCTCAGCTGAAGACTTTGGGAGGTTCACGACCGAACCTAGAATCACATTGCCAAATCCCAATTTGCTTTTTTTTCTCACATAACAAGGAATAACACATGCATTACTCCAGAACTAATCTTTACTCTGTTTCTGTGTTCTTGCTATGTTATATTCAGTGGGATGCAATTTAATACAAGTATTGTATCATTTGTTGGTCCATTGCCTTCCTGTATCTTCTTTCCATTCTGCATGCAATAAAGATGATTCTTTCACTGAAGGAGGACAGTGTGTAGATAATTGTAACAGCTCAACGCGGCTGAGACTGCCTTGTTCCCTGACCTGCTCAGATTACTGCTCCCATTGCTGCTGGTGCTACCAGTAGGCAGGTCTGTCCTGTTCCTGTATCAGGATCTAGTACTCCACTTGAACGTGAGGTTTCATTTTATAAAAGTCTTTAAGTAGCTAGAGCCTAGAAAAAAACACCATTCCTAATTAAATGGAAAAAAAAAAAAAAAAGTTCTACTAGAATAAGGGAATTTTACTCTATAAATGCATGCTTGAGAAAATAAGATTTCTCCTGAGCCAAAGTCACAAGACGACTTCAAGTGAAACCAGTGTTCACAGGTACTTTAAATGACTTGCTCTGTCTACAGCAAACAGGATTGCAACTTCTATAACAGTTTATTTGGCTGTGACTGCGGCCATATATCCTTCAGCTCAGGGACACTTATTTTCTAATCTCATGGCAGACGGTTTTTAAAATAAGTTTTCTCTGATTTTCTTCACTAACCAGAAGGCCATTTCCACACTAGGAAATCTTCTGGTGGCAACCCTAATGAAGCTGCTGCTGAAGCACAGACAATCTCTTCTTTAGGAGACTTTTTGGTTAAAAGAATATTCTGCTCTGTTGACTGTCTGATTACATTCAGATTAGATAAAGCCAATTAAGCACTTATGACTTAGCAAAATTAATGTCTAACCAGTTATGTGGGAGTTATTACAAGAAGTCAAAAGGTGACTTCAGTAAATAATCTATGCATACTTTTGTATAAAATTAAATCTGATGTATCAAATAAAGATAAGAAATAGGGAAGAAAAAAAAAAGACACAATCACTATATCTCTGTTCATATTTACAGTCTGATTTATTAATATAGCCTTGAGGGAAACTTCAAGGACATTTATTTATATATATTTTTAATGTGTTGACAGTATATATTAACTCCTTTTCCAAATAATTTCTTAGCTATATTGGTTAATACCTCAAAAAGTAGATTTTGTCTGTTTTTCAAATTACCCATTTTAAACGAGTTTATATCAATTCTTATTATTGCATCACTATTGTATTATCATAACAACATCTTATATTACATTACTAATAGAAACAAGCAATCCAAATTTTCTCACTTTTTTATAAGATTATAGTTTTACCCCTCCATTAACTCAATCAACAACATTAGTGTAGTCCTTGCAGGCAATAATCTAGTTTCTATACATCAAAACATTCACATTTTTTCATTCATGCCAAACAGAATTTGTAGACACATCTTTTTTGTAAACTAAGTAAAAGCTCAATTTGTAAAGGGGAAAAGGGGATAAGAGACTGCATGAGCTACAAGTCTGTATCACTATAAAATAACTATCAGAAAAATATCATCAGAAAAAATAATTTGGTCTCTCTTTTTTTTTTTTTTTTTTTTTAAGGCAACATTTTGATGAGACATTATACAAAATTATCAGCAATAATCATGTTTTCTTGGTAACTGTGTGTGTCCCTTCCACCTTATTCAAGTCACAAGGTCTAAGCATAAGAGAAGGCTTCAAAGTTCTCTGAGCTGTTTATGTCTACAGAGTTTGTACAAAAATCTTCTGACTCATTCTTTCTGTTGTTCTTCCTTCATACATGATGATATCTATTTTTACATACAGATTCCAAGGGTAAGGGAGATGTTTGGAGGCTGTACTGACACACCAGAAAAAAAAAGAAAAAAAAAAGGTAGTGATTAAATAGTCTTTAAGCTATGTCACCAAACCCATATGTTTAGGTATCACTTGGAGGGAATAAAAGTCTCAGATACCTTCAGGAGGTAATAAAGTTTAAGTCTCTTTTTGTATCATCCTCCTTATAATCTTACAATGTCCTAAATCATAGAATCATAGAATCATTTAGGTTGGAAAAGACCCTTAAGACCTTCAAGTCCAGCTGTTAACCCAGCACTGCCAAGTGCTCCATGAAGCCATGGCCCTAAGCGCCATGTCTACATGTCTTTTAAATACCTCCAGGGGTGGGAACTTAACCACTGCCCTGGGCAGCCTGTTCCAGTGCTTGATAACTCTTTTGGGGAAGAAATGTTTTCCTAATATTAATCTAAGGCTCTCTTGGCAAACTTGAGTCCATTTACTCTGGTTCTATGCCTTGGCACTTGGGAGAAGAGACCGACCCCCACCTCACTAAAACCCCCTTCCAGGCAGTTATAGGGAGCAATAAGGTCCCCCCTGAGCCTCCCCTTCCCCAAGCTGAGCCCCTGCATCTCCCCCCGCCACCCCACCCCCCCCAGAGCTGTGCCCCAGCCCCTTCCCCAGCCCCCTGCCCGGCTCTGGACCCCCTCAGGGTCTGTCTGGGGGTGAGGGGCCCAACGCTGACCCCAGGGCTCAAGGGGCGGCCGCACCAGGGCCCAGCACAGGGGGACGGGCACTGCCCCGGCCCTGCTGGCCACGCTGCTGCTGGCACA